>JAAGAY010000443.1:0-43849 GCA_011801015.1 Ardeotis arabs | reverse complement strand
TGCTGGAATTTAAAAGAAAAAAAAAAAAAAAAAAAAGGAAAAAAGAAAAAAAGAAAAAAAAAAAGGAAAACAAGAGCAGCTTCTCATCTTTCTGTCTCTTAGGACTCCTGCTATAACAGACACAGAAGTCCCAATTTACCACAGCAAAAGAAATGAAAAAACCTCCTACAAAATTAATGCCTTTCCCCGTTTTCCAGCAAGTCTTTGTTTCTTTATATCCTTCTTGCAATCTGTGCTACCAAAGGCCAAGGAATGTCTGTCTGGTTGCCTGTCTAGACTATGCCTAATCTCATGCTCTGCAAACACACCCAAGTGAGCTCTGAACCCGTCACATCCCAGAGTGATCACCCTCACACGGCACCCACCGTGCTCACGAGCATGGCTGCTCCACCTCAGCAAAACAAGGTCTAGATAAATCTGTGCTGTGCTGTGTGGTTCATTACAAATGTATCCTAAAACCAGCAGCAAACATACCTAATAATAGGATGCATCTCCTTATAGAGTGTTTTTAAATGGTCATAACATTTTACCTATCTGCTAGGAACTATAATAATCAGCAGTGATTAAACAGTAGCTTTAATAATTAGCTTGTGTATCTAGAAGAAACCCTATTGGGACAGCAAGATAACCTCTGCTGTTGAACTGAGCAGGGCTGAAATAAAAAGTTATTTCCAACAGGATCACAGACATCAAGAGAAAAGCCTGCTGTAATTGCTTTGTACTTGATAGTATAAGCAGGTCAGTAATACTGTGTCCATTTCCCCATTCTTAATTGCATTTTTAATTTTTTTTCAGACTCTATCCAGGTGCTTTTTTCCTGTCAGAGCATAGTCTGAATGCTCCCTCGAGGGCAAAGAGAGTCTCGCTAAAAGCACATTTTCAGCACATACAGGAATTCAGTAATGGCTCATTTATTCTCTTCGAAAACTATGGTCAGAGGTCCTTAGATCCAATGAACTGCATCTGTGTATTATAATGGAGTATTATATTCACTGTGCTTCAAAATGTGTGGCATAAACACACATGTGTAACCACACCTTGCGAGAGTAGTTTTCTTCTTCAGCTCTTCCAGTTTAGATAAATATACTGCACACTCTGGAAGGAAATGCTTGTATTAACTGTTACTATTTGAGTAGCAGACAAATTATTTGTTTAAATGCTGCTTTGTCATCTGCAGAACCCGGAAAAAAAAGTCTTTGGTGAAAGCTGGCAATTGTTTATCACAGGTAAAAAAATTACACTCTTTTCTGCACGAAGTTCTCTATATGGGAAAGGCTAATTCAATCACCTGCAATGACATCATTTCACAGTCATTGGACATGCATTTTTTTTCAAAAAATTCCCTCATTTACTGAAAAAATTAGACAGCTTCAGTTGTCTCAAAGATTACAAAACCTCGTTTTATTCTTTTCCTTATAGCAAAATCAAAATTTTATTTTATTTCACTTCTTTCCATTTAATAAAGTATTTTTTTAAATACAACAAACTATTTGCCAAAGTTTAAGTATTTGAACATCACTGTCCATTTTCATAGCAAGATATTTCACCTGGTTATGCTTATAAAAGAAAACTAATTTGGATATCACATTCCCATTTGAAATCTGGACTTGATAACTGCAAATAAAAAAAAAATTAAAACACATTTCTGTTTTTCCTAGCTTGACTCTGCATTTGACAGAGCACTGGGGATGCCAGTTGCATAGTTCAGATTGCCTCTTTCACCTCATCTTACGACACTCCAACATTATTTGCAGTAAGTATTTCTTCAGGTCATGCCAGAGAGGGGCAAGATCAGGAGAAAAGATGAAGCTGAAAAGGAACCAGGTGTGCAGGAGAATGAAGAGGGAAAACAAAACACAGTCAATGCATGTTTTGTGCTGCTGCTTTGAAAACTACTAGTTGCACCGTATCAATCTCATCAGTAGAAACAGAACTCTCCTCTCCAGCCACATTTTCTCAAATTCCTGCACGCATAAAATTTAGGGGGTGCTCTACAAAACTGATGAATTTTAAATGCATTAATACTAGAACAAAGAAAAAGGTCTCTTTATGGTATACACTCTTCCCTATCACACAGCAGTGTAGCATAGTCAAGACTCAGCTACATTTTCCCAACGCAGAGGAATATTTCTTTAGAAATTGAAGTACAATAAAGTTAAAAGACATTATTTTATTTATAAAAGATTTACCTAATAATTTACCAACATAATTTTTCATGTTTTCTAAACATATTAGAAAGTAAATCCAATGCCAGTAGACATTTTGCAATTAAGGAAAAGGGTAGATAGAAATCACTTCAGGGAAGGAACATGGAGTGAGAAAATGACATAGAATCAGGAAGTGGATGTGGGGCATCATATCACAGCGCAGCATCTCTTATCTCTCAAAAGGCAGAAAAGTCAACTGAATGCATCTAGAACTACACCTGATAGAATCTGTTAGTCTCCAGACCTATATTTTGAATCTCCAATATTTGCCATCTTTAAGCATGATTTGAGGATTAAAAACCATCTTTTCTTTCATCTTCAGGTTCACAAATACTTTTCCATTTTTGTAGTTCCTGAGTATCATTTATCTTCCATACTTCAGCAAAGGACTTCAGCTTTTTCCTGTGAGGGGAAACAAAAAAAAAATCCCAAACCATCAAAATACAGACACATTTTTAAGTTAAGCACATCAAACTTTGAAAGCCCTATAGTCTATATGCAAAATTTTATACACTGTCAAAAATAACAGTTTGCATAGCTCAAAATGTTATGTGATCTTTAAACAATCAGTTAACATTTTCCAATATAAGTATTCCAGCTCTAGGACAGTCAACAATTTAATTTTATAACTAACTAACAGCACTAGAAGCATTGACAAGATGAAAAAAAAAAAACACTGAACAAGAGTAAATAATTACAGGAAATAAATAGTATTGCTTTTCGCACCATTTAATTTTCAGTATTCAGTTCCCACAAATTTGCACTGTTAGAATCATAAAGAGATGACACATTTTCAAAATAAATGAGTACACACATCCTTCCTATTTTCTTTTTAATATTTTTTGATTTAAGAAGGACTCGTAAGAGCTGTAACAAATAACAACAAGACATTTAAAATGGGTCAACACACATTCCTGACGACAAAGATGTCAAGACTGGATAGAATTACCCAGTGGATTTTCTTAAATAATATGAAAGTGACTTAAAAAAATAAGAGAAGGCAGCTGGCCTGTGGGTATTGTGAGAGCACAAGTACACTGCTATGAACAGGTCTGAGTCTGATTCCCAAGATCCTGATAATTTTTATTTCCTACCACAGATACACCATATTTAAATTTGTTACCGTCTCTTTTGGGGAGAAGGTATAGATGAATACTTTGCCACACTGTGGCAATAAGTGCAAATAAACAGGAATATACAAAAGAAAATATTTCCCTAATTACCCACATATGAGAACTGGAAAAATTCAGAATTGCTTAATCCAATAATTTAGTACTGTGAAATCATCAGACACATTTGATTTTTTTTTATTTTTCACTGACGTGAGCTGCAGGTTTACAAAGATGAAGTTCCCTCCAAAGTGTATGCATGAGGTCCATAATGAAGGAATAATCTGATACAGGTCAAACGTGATGAATTAGCAATTGCTGGGTGGTGGATGTCCCTTGTCCCTGACTCCCTGTGTGGCACTGTCTCTCATTAAAGGGGGAGGCAGAAGTGTCAAACTTCAGATGGGGTAGGCTGGTCTGGCTGCAGTCTCAAGGTTGCCTTTACGCTACCAACTGCTGCCAGCATCAAGGGCCTCCTCCTCTGCTCAATCCCACCGTTTCCTTCTTCAGGTAGTAATGCCTGTTCAGACGTAACATCAGGAAATTGAACTTGTGTGATATCAATTGGAGAAAGGATGACTTTTTAGCTAGATCAGATCCCTGACCTGGCGGTCATGCCAAAACCAGCCCTGGCATCACAGAAAAAAGGTCAGGGAGCATCCCCTCCAGCAGCAGCCTGCAGGAGATGGGGTTGGAGGAGCCTGCTCCAGCTGGTCCCTCCCAAGTGCGCGCGGTTGTGTAGCTCAGGCAGCAGCAGTCTGCAGTGAAGTGTGCTGTTCTGAGGCTTCCAGCCTTAGTGGTAAGTCAGGATAAAGGACTCATCACAGCTTTAGATTATGTATTTATTCTTTTTCACTTTAAGAATACAAGCAAATCACATAATGAAAGCTGAAATACAGATGGTAACTTACATATTCAAAAGCTGATAAATGGGACACAATTACTTCCCATAATTAAGACTGCCCAGTCAGCCCTCATTCTACCCCTCTATGGGCACTGTAAATCAGTTTATAATGACATCATCGCACGCTATTTTTACTGCTCATAGGTTTTGTATGCAATTAACTCTTTTCAGCAATGGAGTCATGCTAGAACTCTATCTGTGCCCTGTCCAAGTAATACGCTAGTGTGATTTTCATAGAACAAAGGAAGACAAACCAAAGGGACATACTATGCTATGTTGCATCTTAATTTTATTACACAGTAACCCTGTCCTTCCAGCTCATACTCTTACCTTTCTAACCAACAATTTTTTCTTGATTTTAGAACCCTATGTATCCTTTAACAACAGAGTTAAGACATTGCTAGCAAATTGTTCTTTTACTTTTGTCAGTTATGGACTATTCTTTCCACTTAACATAAACTACCACATTATTTTTCCCATAATCTGTCATGTATCTTCAACTGACAGTTTTTATTTTGCTTTCTTAAAAGGGGATAAGAACTGGTGTTAAACGCTAAGCACTGTTAAGTTTCAAAAGGACTGCTTGCACCTACAAATAGTTAGTACTTAAAATTTTCTCATACAAAATTATTCTGTCAGGATTAGTTACAGCCACTTGGCAACAATGATCTTGATTTATTATACTCCTAAAGGGATATTTGAATTTTGCTGATAGGACTGCCACTGAAAATAAAAACAACAAAAAATTCAGTAGAAGTTAACATGAATACTAGCACATATTTATATCTAAACTAGGTGCATGGCGTTACAGGTTTTGTAAAGGTGGTGCTATTTGCTAAACATGGGAGTTTTCATAACTAGTCTAATATATAAGGTATGTATGCCTCTAAGTGAAAATTGGTTGTCAGAAAAATATTAAAAACCTCAGACTTTCAGTAAAATTTTGTGTGTTTAGGGGGGCAATCAAAATGGACAATAAATATTTATTTCTAAGTTAAACCAGAAGAAGAATATCCACATTCCCTTCTGCACTACAGTATGCAAATACAATTTCAAGGTCCAAAGTAAATAATATACTAAATTAAATCTATTAATATTTTCACTATCATTGGTGAAAAGAGAAGTAGATATTAGAAGATAGATATATTTTGTCTTCCTGAGAACAGTGAAAATACATACCTGAAAGAATAAGTTTGATGGTATTTGCCATAAGAAAATAAAAAATAGTTTATTCCTAATCTTAGCTCGATGTGCATTTAGTTTTTTTCTGATCTTGTTTAAGATGGCTGCAATTAGCCTCTGACGTAATAGCTAACCATAAAATCTAAAGCTTCAATCGAAAGGGATAGCACAATTTCCTAAATATTTTTTTCCAAAGTTTTGTTTCACTGTCTCTTCCCTGAAGGGCAGGGAACTGTACACAACTGTACTGACCTTTTCATATTTACTATTGTCTCCAACTCCTTTGATTTGTGAGCTGCCTTCTTCAAGATTTCTTCAGGAATATCTGCCAGTTTGGCAACATTTAGCCCATAACTCCTTGCAGAGACTCCTTTAGTTATTTGATAAAGAAAAGTGATAAATTCAGGATTCTCTTCATCTTCAGATCCTAAAAAAAATTTAAAAAAACAAAATCAAAAACTCCTCTATCATGTTAATAAAATGTAGTACACCAAAAACCAAAATGGCAAGCACTGTGGTCTCATCATTCATGCTTCCTGTGTGACTTATTCCACTGAAGATATATGAAAGAAAAATGTTTCTTTGATACCACACATTTTACCTACCCATTTACTATACTTTTACCTGTGTCTTATCACGCAGACTTGTGTGTGTGTAAAACTTTGAATCTTTGTATGTCAAATTGATTAGTTATGCTGTAACTGGGATACTGCATCTCACGTCTGCTGAGCAATGACAGAATAACAGAAGTGTCAGTAATCCCACAGTCAAGAAGACCATAACTACAGCACAATAAAAAGTTTGCTGCCTATGGGGATGCTAGAAGCCATAGAAAAATGCTTAGGAAAAAACAAAGGTTAGGATGGTGGATCCTCCACTAGAGATTCTTTCTATTCCATGACAGTAAGATGTACACATAAGACCCATCATTATAAATCTGATGACTCCCTCCTCTTTAGACATCCTTGTTGCATCTCTGCACAATCCAGGTCTTGCGCAAAGAACAGAAAAACTATGGCATGACTCACTGCCATTCATTCCTCTGTCTAAAAATGCAAGGTTTTGGAAACAATGGAGATTTTCATAAATGCTGATGACTCAAACTGATTTGATCCAAGTGATTCAAGCCAAAGACTGGAAAAAAAAAAAAAAGCCATAAAACCCACCTTAAATAAAACAATTAAAGTGTTAAGACAACAGCAGCTAAAGATACAGGAAGAGTGAGAAACACAGACATGTTGTTGCTCACAGGCTGTGGTACACCACTCATTGTGCTTGCTGTAGCAAAACAGTGAAGACTACATACGGTCTGAAGGTTCAGGTCAGCCAACACTGGAAGTAGAAATGCTGAAGCAGCACAGTGAAACATAAAGGTACACAACAGTTAAGGAATAGTAAGTACTGAATGTTGATAACATCTCAATTGCCTGAGAGTATCCAGAGATCACCAGTTCAGTTAATGAACTCCGTGAGAAAAAGACAGGCTGATGCTCAGGAGAGTGATGCTCTTAACCAGGAACAGCAGCGTGCCTAGACAGTACTCACCTAAATACAACATTACTTTGAACTACTTGTGCTCAGAGTTAACACATATTTCAGGGACCCTTGCTTCTAATATTAAACAGAATACAAAAGCCAAAGTCTCCCTCCAGCCAAACCCTGAATTTTTAAACGGACTCCCTGAAAAACATTTAAAAGTAGTAGATGATATATTTACACATATTATTTACTGGCAAATACTAAAGTGCCCTGTCCCAATTAGTTTACAATATAAGCAGATAATACAATATTAAAAATTAATTAGGGTGAAGGTTAATGGCAAATACCATGTCACTTCTTAAAAAAAGTTCTAGGAATGATTCAGGGAACAGGTCATTATGAGGCAAAGTGGGAAAACCGCAATAGGAGCAGAATTAGAATCACAGAATCATAGAACACATACACCTGATTAAACCTGATACATCAATAAAAACAGTCAAAGCGGGTTGTGTGGAGGGAAACCCTACATCACACATCTGTTTTAAGTTTGGAAGCCACGTGAATAAGAAAGATCCAGTGGACAAACCCTATGTGGATTTTCAAGAGGCTTTTGACAAGAGTCCTGCATCAAATGCTCTTCTGAAAACTAAGCAGCCATAATCTAAAAGTAAGGTATTTGCATTTGTAAATAATTGGTAAGAAGACAGGACACAGATGGTAACAGTTATTTCTCACCATGAAGGGTGATCGTCACTGCAGTTAAACAGAGCTGCTCAACATACCCATTATCAAATAAGAAAAAAGGCCAAGCAGTAAACTGACAAACTTTAAGTGAAGTACTAATTCAAAGCAACAGTGACAAGAAGAAGAAGAAGAAATGCTGTAAGTCTTCCGCCTGGTAGGAACAGAACTCAATGGGATTATGATAAGCAATCTACAATATTAAGCATGGCATAGAGAGGATGAACAGAGCTTATTGCTCAGCCTCTTCTAATTCAAGAACTGGAACCACTAAGTGAAGCTACTTGTTGTTTCAAAAGACTTTCACAACAAATAAGAGGAGGTGATACTTCACACAATGCAGTGTTACAATTTTGGAGCTCCTTGACACAATAGGATGAAGATGTTAGAAGTGCACAAGGATACATAGGGAAACTAGACAACCTCCTTGAAAAGAAATCCACTGAAGATACTAAATACAGAAAACACATCTAGCTTTTGAAACCCTCTAAATAGCAAATGTTTGCAGACAGTGCGATCTTTTAGAGAGAGAGTTGCCATATGTTTGATCCCTAATCCCTCCTCCCTAATCCTTTGTATTTGGCTACTGTGAGAAACTGGATACTGGGCTGGATGAATCTTTTATCTGACCTAGCTCAGCCATCCTTACATTAAATGTGAAAGAGAAATGGCTGTTCAGTTTTCAGGCCCCCTGAAATATGTGTATAGGCTGATACAAGTGACTTTGGATGTATTACTTCCATGGTGAGGTTGAAATTACCATAATGATTTTACAGGTTCTGCCAGAACCTCAGATGGATTTATACTATACCTTTTTGTTCAGCACTTTCCTCCTCATTCACCAAGAAAGCCATGTGGTAATTACCAACTTTTTCTGGATATACCTTCTCTAACTCACAAACTGAGGGATAGTGAGTGACAAATAGTGTCAGTGATTCCACCTACAACAATAAAACAGACACATGTAAAGGTTTGGCTTTAATTTTTTTTTACATGCAGCAGCATAGCACTGGTAGCCTTTATTCATACCCCTTAGCTCTGAGTTTAGACATGCTGTATCTCTACAAGGAAATACACACTATGTCAAAGTCACCCTACCATAGCACAGGCTGAAAAAGCATTCACAAGCATGGGTCAGATCGAACACTTACATCTCTAATAAAGTGTTCCAGCGTAGCATAAGCAATAGCAATTCCATCATGTGTGCTAGTTCCTCTTCCCAGTTCATCCAGAATTACTAGTGATCTTGAAGTTGCTTTTCTTATTATCTCCGCAGTATCCGTCAGCTCTTCCATAAAGGTACTTCGGCCTTTATAAATGTTGTCTGCTGCGCCCATTCTGCACCAGGATACAAAAAAGATAAATTTATTAAGTTCAAATAAATGTCAGATAATGCTGAAAAAAAAAATCATGATAATGCAACCATGTTGTTATAAATCTCTTGTTGCTGCTCCAAGCAGAGCAGAAGAACCCAGCCAGAACGTTCACCTTCCAGCACAAACTACTATTCAGGAAAAAAAAGCAACAACAGCACATGGTGCAGATGTGAGGGTACTCTAAAACACTGAAAGGTCCAGGGGGAACAACTCATAGAACAATCATTAAAGAAGGGCTTGCATGCATGCCCCAAGACAACAGAGTATACAGACCCTTTGGGCACCTGGGGCAGGGTAGACTGTAGGGACAGCAGAGATTTTTTTTTTTTTTTTTTCCTGGGCCATCAGTAATTTAGTCCCAAAGTAAACCCATAGACAGAAATCACAGTATCCCATGTCAATTAGAGGAATCAAGTGAAAAAGAGGAGGTAGACAAGCAGGTACAATTCTTCCATCTTGACAAACTGTACAAGGTGGCCTGCTCTTCCCTTAAAAAGGATCCTCAGAATTTAGACCAGTCAGCTCACTGAAAGGATTCCAGCAAGGGTAGCTGTGAAAATGAATTTTACTTTTTTGTTTTAGATTGAACATCTAATTTGTATATTTTTTAAATGCTAACAACATCTGAAAGTATCAGGTACTAGAATTTCCATGTAAAGACAGAGTGGACACTCATGTGACCAGGTTATTTGCCTATCCAAACAGATACAGCAGTTAGCTCCTTCAGGCAGTAACAAGGTAATAATTGTTTAGCTTAATTTCACAAGTACACAATCTTACTAGCTTGCTTAAATACCATTTTAAGAGAAAGATTTCTCTCCTCATCCTTTTACACAATTGTCCTTTAACTTACTGGCCTCCATGCAGGCAAGTTTCTCTTCTGCTCCACACAAATACATGTGCACGCACAAATACAAGTTTCATACAAGACTTTTAGAACTGTTTCAGATTCACAGAATCATAGAATCACAGAATGGTTTGAGTTGGAAGGGACCTCTAAAAGTCAGCTGGCCAACCCCCCTGCAAGGAGCAGGGACATCTCCAACCAGATCAGGTGGCTCAGAGCCCTGGCCAGCCTGGCCTTGAATGTTTCCAGGGATGGGGGTATGAAACCTTCAGTCCTCAAATTCTATCTCAAATTGTGAAACTGCAGTTTTCATCTCAGAAATCTGTTGGTAATTCGCCCTGTTTTTCTCTTCTTCTGCAGCTTTTGTTACTTACTCAAGTAATACACTTTCTATCTGGAAAAAAAGAACATTCCCTTTTTCCATACATGCTTTTCAATTACATTAACTGCATTACAATAACACTTCTGAGATAGGATATCATTAGCAAGACACTGAGTAGGTCTGAATAAAATGGGTACCATAGCACTCATCAGCCAATACTATAGTTACACACAAGCCACACTGATCTAAGGAAAACTGACTCACGGGCTTAGCACATCATATTTTCTGATATAACAGCCGGCCACAACAGTACCTGAAGCCAGTCAAAACCTTTAAAGAGACTCCCAATACAGCTTTTTTTCCTCTCAGTCTTTTGCTGCATCTCTTTCTAAGATAATTGCTTCTGTTGCCTACAGAAACACTAGCAAAGTATTAATCATTTTATGAGGAACTTATGCTTGTCAGGAGTAATTGACTACCAACACCAAAAGCTAGCAGGCTGAACATAGTACAATCACGATTTCTACATATTTTCTGGTTCCTGCCCTGGAAATTTTGCATGGTGGCACACATAACTTCACAATACACCAATCTTCACTTATAAATGAACTCATTTGGGTTGGAGGTGGGCATTATAATAAAATGAGCAAAGTGAGTGTTTTTATTTCATTGACTGTGTGCTTACATGCACACACAGTAGGTATACTCCACCATACTCCAGAAGAAAGGTGATTTTGCATGCCAGCTAATTAAACTTTGCATTAATTTCGCTGAATTATAATTCAGAATATTGAGACATGGTGAAATTAACATTTTATTAAATCATTTACTACTGTAATCCTTTTCAATGCTGGGTTAAGAACTACAAACATATTACTGAATTTCTCACAGTGCCCGCAACACGCCCCAGCCCCTGTCCTATTTTGGTTCAGCCATCATGTACTCCTGTAAAATCAAACAGTCCCTCTTTATTGCAATACTGCACAGACCTACAGAGAACAATATAAGTTAGATCTATCTTAAACACTATTAACTACAAATAAGTTCATCAGAATGAGAAATACCTTTTATGTCCAAATAATCTCTGGGTCATAACGGGCAACTTTAACCTTAGCTTCCAACCCTAGGGTTATTAGTAGTATTACATTATCATTTTTATTTGGCTTTTCATTACAGAGACAGCATCTAACAGGCTGTCTGTTCTGCACCCATGATGATTACACTAAGAGTTCTCAGTTCTATTTATCTCTTGGATTGCATCATTTCCATAGAGTCCTCAAAATCATTTAGTAATTTTGTATCTTATTTGCATTTGCAAAAATAATTTTCAAGATACAAACAGAAGTATTATCTTTCTCTTGTTGTTAACAACAGCTGCAAAATAAGCCTGCTTTTTCAGCATCTGAAAACATTCAAATTCAACTCACGTTTATCTACAGATTAAAAAAAAACCCAACATATATTTTTAAATGACACAGAAACTCCTAAATGTCGTCCCTTGAAAATGGATAAGATTGTTCGTTCTGCCTCTGCCCGTGACACCAGAAGATCATACTAGTTTTTTAAACTTAAGTGACAGCCAATATTGTCCTGGAAACAAGAAAGAATAACTATTTTAATGTGAATTATTGCATTTATAAAACTTAACAGTTAATATGCAGCAAGACATTGCTTCTTATCTGTATGCTGTATTATTCCTGATACAATAAAATTTGAGTGAATAGACCTATTGCTTAAACAATTCTTTTTCTTCAAGTCTAAAGTAGCCAAAATAAATCCCACTAAACTTCTACAAGATTCAGTTGCTTTGAATTTACATTTTAATGTAGCTTGCCTCCTAAATGTTTTTACACATCAAAACATTAATGTTTTTCCTATAATATTCAATAGAATCCAAATGATTTACCACTGTTAGCAGCTACTCTATAGGTAATACCTGGATGCTATCCTTATGAATTGTTAGGTAAAAATGGTAGAAGAAATGTTACAGATATTCATCTTAGCCTTAATGCTTCCAGCACTTAGATAACTTTTTGGTTGCTTGTTTGTTTTTATACATGGTCCTAATAAAGTCTCTAAAGCTGGAGACAGCTGTCTCTGAAAAGCTGCCTACAATGGCATCAGATATTTTTCTAAGTTTTATCTGTACAGAAAAAATAACTACTTGATTACATTTTAATGCTCCATTTATCACTATGGTAAGTGAATACAGTGAATAAAGTGAAATATGTGAAGAGGATGAGTCGTCCCTGAGTGATGCAGACATGTTACGCACTACCCAAATCCTTTTCTTCCCTCTATTAGAAAGGAAAAAAAACCACAAACCCAAAGTGCCTAGGAAATAAAGCTACGACAAAATAAGACCATCACAAAAGCAAAGCATCAAAGGAAGAACAATACCACCCAACCTCACCAGTGCTATTCCTCTATTTGTTAAAACACCAGCCGCTGGAAGTAATGACACAGTTAATACAAAAACTTCCATATCTACTATGGAATTTCTAATGTCTATGTTCAGAAAGATTACTGCATTCTGCCTGTGAGGAGTGCGTAGACATCCAGTGTGAAGAGTGCCTCTTTATTGCTGGCAAGAGATCCATCACTCCTCAGCAAATGCAATTTGGCTGGAAACCACTTGTTATAATGCCTCTTTGACAGTCAACCAAATTTCATAAAATTAAAAGCTCTTTATCTTATAATGTTCAAGACATTTATTATGTAAAGAAAAAAAAAAAAGAGGAGGCATTTCTTTTCAATGCCTTTTCAAGTCGTAAAGATTCCTGTCTATAACCTCAGAAAAAACAGCAGGGAGGCAATGTTTTAGTAAACTAATTTTTGGAGGATGTTAGATGATGTGCAGCAGTAGCTAGCTTTACGTGCTTACTACATGCTTAACCTGTGTGCGATCCCTTAGAGAAAAAGATACAGATCTCCTTATTCTGCAGTAGCAGGACTCAAGTGGCTGTTTTCTTAACCTGCCCTCCTAAGTTAATATGTGCACGCAGCACTGACCTCTTCCAATGCAAGTGCTCATCATCCTAGGAAGTTATCCTACGGTATTTTGTCCTACGAGGCTCTATAAATGCTGGGATTTTTTTTAGTAATAGAAGCTATGATATCACTCAGAAATCACTAGAATTAAACAGCATAGCCTTTTTCTTTGCATCTCAAGAATTTTTACGTAGTCATTATCCATTTAAACGTGCTCTCAACAGGTACAGACTAATAGTGCTAAACTGACAGGCCCCGAAAGTTATCTCGAAGTCTGGTGCTTTTAAGCTTTTGATCAGCTAGACATATCTGAGCGCTTTGACAGCCATCAATTAAAAATTTGTACGGAAGGAGAAAATTTAAATTGAGACCACTGAGGTCTTGTTGGAGTTCCTTCTCTCAGCATCCTGTTATTACTGCTCTCAAAAAAACCAAAATGTCCTGGAGAAGGATAGACTTGCAGATTACTAACAGTGGCATAAAACAAACGAATAATCCAAGATACTGTTTTGGAGCAAAGCAGAGAGGTCCCCAGAGAACTGCAGCTGCTCTGTGCTAGCAGCACAGAGGTGAAAGTGACAATATGTAGCTTAAACCACAAATTACCCTAGTATGGCAGAATGCAGTGAAAAAAATTAATTTCCCAAGCAGAAAAGTGGATCAAAAATCCAGAAGTTTCTAATTAAGGCTTCTTCTATGCTATCCTTTAAAAAAGTTATCCAACATGTTGTTAGTTGGTTTTGTTTTAAAATTAAGAGCACAGTGTGGACCACAGGTATTTTATTATTCTTATATGTTAGTGTGAATTCCCGATACTGCTTGTTAAAATGATCAAGCAGCCCAAGAGCTCCCAGGGGTAACAAAAAGCAACTACACGGCATTAATGAATCCTAGAAAACAAGACTGCAAAGCATTCCCTAAAGTTTTGTTTTCACACAGTTGTCAACATCCTGATGCTATTTATTAATTCCTAGTTTATGAAATACTTAATGCTGAAAAAACCCTTAAATTAAATTTAAGATTTTTTTCACCTTGTTTTAGAAACATGCACTTAACTTTAAAAGTTCATCTAAAATACTTACTGGAAAAATGAAACCTAGTGCCTGTTACAGAAGAATAAACCTAATTACTACAGAGTCTCTACACACTGTCTTTGCAGTTTTCAAGGGAAGATATTAATGTTTCCAGCTATGGTTTGTCTTCCCAGGGATCAGAATTGAAGTCAGACTTCATTTCAGAATGTACTCATAGTCAAATTATTTATTCATCAAGACCAATTAACATTAAAAGAACACTACTCTTTTCTCTAAGAATATCTTAAATGTAAGGTGTAGAATGCCATTCCGTCAACACCCACAACAAAGACATTCCTTCTGTGATTCAAAGAGCACACTGAGAAAAACACAAATAAAATTAATTCATAATGTGACTTCACAATTCCACTCACTTCTAACACAAAGCCCTTCAAAATGTCATTTCAAAGATCACTGTACTTGAACAAGAGTGATTTAACTTAAAATAACTAGTTTACAGAAAGAAAGGATTAGATGGGGTCTTGCCTTACAATTTATCCCTGTTCTTGTATGGAACTCTTCTCTACAACATGTTTTTGATCAACACTGTATAGTTAGTATTTTTTGTAAAAGACAGCATAACAACTGTTTTGTGTCTTTTTATGTTTTGCAGAAAACACTCTTCCCACCTGAAGTTTCATGTGGTCTCTGCAGAAAACAAATCGTTGCAAAAGTGTAAGTGTTAACTGAAGATAATGTTTTTGAGAAGCTTGATATTGATCCTGACATGAACAGAAGAACACAAGTGCAACTTCATTTCAACACCAAGGTAAATCTTCTCCCATCAAACTGGGTTATTTGCTTTCTATTAGGCACCTAGCAAACAACACTTGCTGAGACTCCACAGGTTAAAAATTAAAAATAGTTTGCAAATTGGTCTGCCAAGAAAATGAAAACAGGCATCCTAAATGGAAGACTGGCAGACTGACTACTGTATGTCCTCTCTTGCTGCAGTCCCAAGAATGCCAACATCTTTAACCAGAACAATTATTCAGTCTTGCCCACAAAAGTGATTTGAAGCTCTGCATACTTTAAAACACTCTGATTGCTAATGAGAATTTCACTGTGGGTAGTACAAAAGTAGCTCAACTTGGATATTGTAACTTCTAACTACTTTCCACATACAACAAAAATTTATCAAGTAATTCTTTAGAAGATAGCATCTGCAAAGTTGTTCACTGGCAAGAAACTAACGCTTCACATTCCCCCACAGAGTAGTGGTAAATCATTTACTTCAATTCCATCAAGCTCTTACTGATTCAAACAAAAAACTGACAATAAGAAAAATAATTCACAGAAATTGCAATTAGAGAATTTAAAAAAATAACTCTTATCCTAAATATGACAGAAAGCATTGTTATCAGGATAACTATTATTTTTGCATCATACATGGGCAACTTCTTAGAAGTAAGTGTGTTCAAAATCATGTGGACGATGATGATAGGAAATGGAAGAGGCTCATGATATTAACCTGTTTACAGTCAACATGCACACACGTGCTCAGTCATTTCTATAACTGTTTATTTGCAAATTTTAAATGAAGAAACACCAATGATATGTTACCCAATTTAGTAGAACAGCTGTTGAAAAGCCTGACAGAATGCATTACATATTTAATGTAAAACACATTTTTATTTTGTAAATTATTGTAGATGTGATATTCCCAGTCACTAAGAAATGAATTAAACTAGTAAAACTTAAGATCACTAGGGATACATACTTTGCATTATCCTGGAAAGAAAAGCAAGCCCAAAGTGATTTTAATACTCAGTTTCATTTTTTTAACCTTTTCTTTTCCCCTCTTCTGTATCACTAGATAATTGAAATAGCCAGAACAGGTAATCACTTAAATACTCTTTACGTTATAGACCTGACCAACAGAGGCATGCTGCACACACTGGCACCCCAGTATATTAAAAGAAAAGTATCTAACAGGATTAGCTTTCAAGATGTGAACTGCATTGCTTTTTTTTTTTGCTGAAAGCTAGAGGAAAGAAAAACATCCATGGATTGCAGTGAACATTCAATATTTTAAAAGCTTCACCTTGACTGACAGAACAGGTAGGACTGAGTTCAGAAGACCAAATACCAATCTAGTCAATACAGTCACTGAGTGACAAGAAGTTACCAACTTCTTATCATTCCTAATCCTTTATAAGGCAACAGAAATTCTGTTGTTCTTCCAAAAGCTTAAGCTACATTACCTGGTGAAGAACACCTGACAAAGTCCTCCTCTGAAATTCAGCAATGATATCCTCAATAATATGAGAGCTCCTTAAAAATACTTGTCACCTAGGGCAAATACATCACTCACCGTTAAAATACTCCAGCAGATTTATGGTTCATGCTAAAATTTTCCATTGTATTTTAAAACTGGACTCGCTCGAGTCTAAGTTCCACTTTTTCCATCCCATGTTACTCACAAGACTACAGCAGCTGGCTGTCAGGGCGCAAGGGGTGAGCCCTCGAAGGAGCAAGGTGTTCAGTAACAGAACAAGGACATAATAATAATAGTTTAAATTCCACATTCTAACATGCAAAGGATTTTATGCCTCATGTATCAATGGATTGCTTTCCACAGGTCTGTCAGCTTTCACATTTACTCAAACACAGAACTAAGCATCTGTTCTTCTTGCCCTCAGTGAGAAAGCTGTGATTTGTTCATGTACAGAGGAACAAATCACAGCTGACAGAAACCAAACTGAGGTTTCTATCGCAGCTTCTCCTTCTGATGGAGAGATCTGCCAGCGGAGCTAGCGCACACGAAAAGGCCAATACTAGATGGAGAAGTTTATGAAGGCTCCATTAAGCAACCGAAGCTCCAAACACATGCTTTTATCCTGACTTCTCTGCAGGAAATCATTAACACTGTATAAATGTTATTGATGGTCAAGGGAAAGAACAGATTAAGAGTACAAACATTTTGCTGAGGGATAAATTAAAAGCATAGATATTCAAATCAGGGTGTTTATTTGCGAGCCATCAATATTAGCATGAAGATCCTGAAAAAATGAAGACAAAGAAAAACCCAACCCTAAAATATGCACGGGTTTACACTTACAACCCTCGGATTCCAGTAGGGAACTCAAGGTAATTAAGTTAATGTGCATATGTAGCTGAAGGATTGAGGCCAAGGCGGGATTAAAAAGCAGAAACTATAGCAACAGACTAAGGACAATAGCTGAAGCATTCAGCACAAGTAAACTTTTCCCCTTTAAACCTGTGGACGCTACAGAAAATCCAATTCAAATTGTGCCTAGGTTAAATCAGAGCATGGAAGAGTTTAGAAAGGTAGATACCACCATTCCGTGCAGGTGTATCAACTTTACTGTAAAAGAGCTGGTCAGCTTTGCAGGCAAATTTTCTTTATCCCCCTTCCCCCATACAGCACTATGGGGAAAGCCTTTCAATCCCTCTCAGGCATACTGCAATAGGCAGCCAAGATGGTTTTATACATCTCACTGTATATATAAATAACTGTCTTTTATTTACTTAAATGAATTTTCAAGCCAGATTTAAGCCCCTGCAAACAAACCAGTTGTTTGTATTCACAAATTTTATCAAATGCTAAATGTTTGTAAACCAAAGACGGTTTTGTTAAATATCATATTATTACATGTATATGAGATACAAACCTAACATTGGAGATGCATGTTACTATAACAGGAACAGACATGAAGCTAAATTGGCTACAAATGTATGCATAGCACAGCTTAATTTATTTCTGCAAAACTACAGAATATTGTCAGAATAGTTACAGTTCAAATGTACTGTGATATGTCCAAGACACAACTTTTCTAGAAAAACAGAACAAAATAATTTTCAATTTAACAAATTTAACTACAATTTTTACTTATTCTCTTATTTTTAAAAAGAACAGCTCCATGTGATAGAAAATAGGTGCAATGAACACCACCTCTTTTTCTCCCCTGAAAGCTGGGAATAATTTACCCCAGAGATGTAAGAATATGACTGTAAGCATAAATGAAAGGCTTAGGTAATTTTGTTATTCTGGCAATAAACACAAATACAATTAAGCAAGAACAAAATGAAATAAATTACTCTGCCATAAAGAAGTAACATTTCTGAAAATTACTTCTGAGTTCCTGACAACTAACAAGTTCTGTTTGTCTGACTGTCATTGTTGCCTTCCAAAGCAACACAAACAACACTTTTTTAGCATATCAGTATATAAAACTCTCGTCTGGACTTGTCAGTCTGTTGGGATTGCTTTGTATGAATAGTTACCTATTTTCTGCACAATACATAAATTAATGTGTATGGCAAAACCAGTAAGCATCACTTTATATATCTACAGAATAAACAAAGATGTGAAAAAGTACCTTTGCTTTAAAATTTCCTGACCCTTATCTTTCAGCGTCTAACCGCACAGGCAAATTGAAAGAATCTAATTTTTATTCAAAGGAAAATCTGAATGACTTAAATTTAAGTATTTGGTTTCAGGTGTAAAAAACAAAATCCAACAATGCATCAACCAAAGTTTTGGCCAAAATCAGGTAGCACACAGAGAAGTTATTCTGCTGAGATAAACTCCTCCACAGTTTCTACTTGGCATTCAGTTTCCTTGTGATTTCTGTATTATGGACAAGACTGCCCTGCCAAAAACTGCTGTCACCTCAAGACTAGAATTTCATAGCCTAAATTTTTATGATAAAGGTATGAAGAAGCTGACTAGCTGAATCTCCATGCCAGGTTCTGTGATTTAACTGATATTTCTAGGATAGAGAGAAAGACTAATTTTTATAATCCTACCCTGTAAGCCTCAAATAAACCAATAAACATAATTGGAAGCAAGGAATATTTTAATTTGGTAATGGGTCTTTCGAGTTAAGAACAACAAAGTTAAGACGAAATATAAAAATAAGAGTCTATATCCTATTCTGGCAAAATACCAAAGAGTTTGTCATAAAGGACAACAACCTATTAATGCTAAGTATGTGAATGCACAAAACCTGTGCAAGTCTAGCTCAATGATACAACTAATTTTAGAGGTTGTGGCCAACACAAGAATCCCCAAAAAGACACAGAACCCCTGAAACTGTAACGATGCAGTAACTTCAGGGACAGACTTATCAGCAGATTAAAAAAAAAAGTCATGATTATGTATCACTCATGTATAATTCCAAGTATAGTGTATTTTATTTATGATTTATTACAAAACAAAATCAATGTAGACCCCCTCAAGGAGTGAAAAGCTACCATCATACTCCACTCACAAAATAAAGACTAACAATAAGATAGGACATGCCATGCCCTCAGCAATCAAGGTTAAGTACACAGAGTAGCTTTGGATGTCAATTTCTCTATCATGTTTAGTAATATCACTATGTAGGAAGAGACTTCTAATGAATAACGCTTCTAAACCATTTTCAAGCAAGTGAGTTCCTGGGCAGACTTTTTGCAAATACAGCTCACCTGTGAGCCAAGTAATGTGTAAGTAGTAAAGAATACAGAACCCCACATTCTGGTCATAAACTGCTCTTTTTCAACCTTATTTTGCATATTTGCATGCAAATAGCACCATTTCTGCAGTGAAGCTCTGAAATAATGGAGTTTGTTACTTATTTATGATTTTAAACAGAAAAATTTTCCCCTCCCACTCTGTCCTGCTCCTGCGCAGTTCTCTTCTACTGATCAACTAGTAAAACTGGAATGAAATTAACTGCAACATTATTTGCCTAGCTACAAAAAGCTGTGAAGTTTCTCGCCACCAGCAGTTAGATCAACATTAATTTCTATTAATATTTACAAGCAGTATTTTGTTTTTATTCTTAATTGATTTACCTCAGATTTAAATTTACTGTGAAAAGCACCCAGAAACCATCTTCCACTCAATTTCCACTTCAATAGAAACATTTTTCAATAGAAACTCTTTTTCCCGCTTCACATACCACTCCATCCTGTGCTTTCTCATTTTCTCAAGATTTCTTACAAAAATGTACTCTTAACAAGCCTTGGAACACTTTAATCTGTTAAAGTAAATAATGCAATTTCAAATATATTTCAATTTTTTATGATGGTGATATTCCAATGAAGCAAAGAAAAAATAAACACAAACATCCAAATTTGATTTCCCAGATGTTTGCAGGTCTTAACACAATATTTGCTTTCCATCATGATTTTAATTGTACTAAAATTTGTAATGATGCCATAAATATGTACATTTTAACCAGTTTAAAAACAAAATGTTTGTCTAGAGAGAAAGCAGTAAGATTTATCTACGAGTTTCTTTCAGCTCCACACACTCTTGACAAAACAGTAATGATTCCATTCTATGAGTTTGTCACACTGTCAGAATTAAATAGCTGTCAAAGTATTTAGGAGGTAACATCCAAATATATCTGTTGTAAAACCCGACCTTTTTGAAAATCAACTCCACCATTTAGAGATCAAACATATTTTAAATAAAACCTAAAGAAGAAAGAATTATGTACATTTGATGCACAGCCTTTAAAATGTAGATTAATAACAGATGAGTTTTCCCAGGATTTTTTCGTTTCCTTTGAAGAAATCCTTCATCTCTAAATCATCCTCTACGCTTTGACAGTGTTTCTTTCCAGATTATCATCTCTCATCTTCTAGCCCGTGCCAAAACAAGGTAAGCATTAGGGACCTTAAAACAACTTCAGCTGTTCCTAAAGGTCCCTTGTATCAAATATAAGAATTTGCTACAGCTATTCACAGTTATGCCTTTGTAACACACACCTGTATGTGGAATAAACTTGTACTTCTCCTACATGGGAGAGCAATAGACCAGTCACAAGGTGACCCCAGTTTGTTTTTTCACCTCGGCAGAGGAAAGCCACCCTTTGCTGTGCATAGTAAGAGGACCCGACAGAAAGAACCTATTATCTACACTGTCCGGAGTCCTCTGCATCTCGTGTTTGTGCTCTTCAGCTGATGATCGTACCATTTACAACACATGAGACCTTGAGTCTCATCTCTGTGCCTGGCAAGGTCATGGAGCAGATTCTCCTGGAACCATGCTAAGGCACATGGAATGCAAGGAGGTGGTTGGTGACAGCCAAAATGGCTTCACCAAGGGCAAATCGTGCCTGACCAGTTTTGGTGGCCTTCTATGACGGGGTTACAGCATTGGCGGACAAGAGACAACCAACTGACATCATGTACCTGGACCTGTGCAAGGCGTTTAACACTGTCCTGCATGACATCCTTCTCTCTAAACTGGAAAGGAATGGCTTTGATGCACGGACCACTCGGTGGATAAGGAGTTGGCTTGATGGCTACACTCAGAGTGGTGGTCGGCGGCTCAATGTCCAGGTGGAGACCCGTGATGAGTGACATTCCTCAGGAGTCAGTACTGGGCCCAGTCCTGTTTAACATCTTTGTCAGTGTCATGGACAATGGGATAGAGTGCACTTTCAGCAAGTTCACCGATGACACCAAGCTGTGTGCTGCTGTCAACATGCTGGAGGGAAGGGATGCCATCCAGAGGGACCTTGACAGGCTGGAAAGGTGGGCTAGTGCAAACTTCATGAAGTTCAATCAGGCCAAGTGCAAGGTCTTGCACATGAGTCAGGGCAATCCCAGACACAAATACAGGCTGGGCAGAGAATGAATTACAAGGAGCCGTGAGGAGAAGGAGTTGGGAGTGCTGGTCGATGAGAAGCTCAACATGAGCCGGCAATGCATGCTTGTAGCACAGAAAGCCAACCGCATCCTGCATCAAAAGAAGCGTGGCCAGCAGGTCAAGGGAGGTGATTCTGCCCCTCTACTCTGCCCTGGTGAGACCCCACCTGCAGTACTGCATCCAGCTCTGGAGCCCCCAGCATCAGAAGGACGTGGACCTGTTGGAGGAGGTCCAGAGGAGGCCATGAAGATTATCAGAGGGCTGGAGCACCTCTCCTACAAGGACAGGCTGAGAGAGTTGGGGCTGTTCAGCCTGGAGAAGAGAAGGCTCCAAGGAGACCTTATAGTGGCCTTCCAGTACCTAAAAAGGGCCTACAGGAAAGATGGGGAGAAACTCTTCAGCAGGGGCTATTGTGATAAGATGAGGGGTAATGGTTTTAAAATAGAAGGAAGCAGACTCGGACTGGACATAAGGAAAAAATTTTTTACACTGAGGGTGGTGCAACACTGTCCAGAGAGGTGGTGGATGTCCCATCCCTGGAAACATTCAAGGCTAGGTTGGACGGGGCTCTGAGCAACCTGACCTGGTTGAAGATGTCCCTGCTCGTTGCAGGGGGGGTTGGACTAGATGGCCTTTAAAGGTCCCTTCCAACCCAAACCATTTTATGATTCTATCTTTCTGGCACAAGGAAAACATAATTACCCCCCAAAAAAGTAGTGTACACCAATGGGAAAAGATCTCTCACACACACCCTGCAGAAGAAGAGATACTTGCAGTCCTTGCAGGGTTTATGGGAACAAGCTAGGGGCTCCACACATTCTGCATTCTTGCACGAGCCTACAGAGGTGCAGCCACCACAAACTTTCCCTTATTTTCTGGACAGTGAATTCTCTTTTAGGTGGCAACCACCAAGGCTGGGAGACAATATGGGTGAAAGGATCCATGACAGCTGTAGTACCTCATACAAGAAATGCCACTCTGGGATATGTAAGTGTCCTCTCCTCTTCAATCTTCATGGATCCAATTGCATGTGTGACTGACACAGGTCTGTCTGCTCACAGGATGATGGAAAGGAGGACTGCCAGTCACATCAGTTGAGCAGACATTCCAATACTGCTTTTTTAGATCTAACATCAAGGTCTTGACCATGCAAACGTGCAGGGTTCACAGATTTAAGTGGGACGGCCCACATTTCAGCTTTGCAGATTTCAGTATCAGTTAAAGTTACTACCTGAGCAGTAGCAGAGGTAGTGTTGACAGGCAGCAAGGGGAGTACAACCACCAGCTGGCAGAACAGCAAGACACAATGAGGTAGGTCTCTGCACTGGGGTCTGAAGAGTGCCTTCAAAGACACCTTCAAGAAGCACAGCCTGAACTTGACACCCTCTCTTCGTTTCCACATCTGGGAACGCAAGTAGACCGCATGCAAGCCAGGGACACATGTGAGTACCTCAGCAGGATACAGCTTCTGCTGAATCAATTAGAAGCATCAGGTCACTGTATGATAACAACAGCCTAAAGTTAGAGGGACTGATTTATACAGCTTTGTAACTTTGTCATGCCAAAAAGATATGTAGGGATCAGCTGCCTGAAGATTTTTGCACTCTAGTTTTAGTTGAAGAAGCAACTATTACACATATTCAAAATCATTACACAAGGAAGAAAGACAGACAAGAAAATACTAAGATAGCTATAACTTAAACCCTAGAACAGAGAGATTCAGGATTACGCTTATGGCCATGCCTATCTGAAACACCCTGTATATAGACACATAATACAAACTAGAAGGACAGAACTGTCCCTCCCTGGCCAACGTGAGCAACCACCATCTGTTTTCACAACATTTTCAGATATACAGCAGAATTTGAACGGAATATCTCTTAACTATAGACTTAGCAATGAGGAATGCCCTCCATGCTAAAAATACATTTAAATCATCTGTTACATGGATAAAACGTAGGACAAAGTTCTGTACACCTAAAACCAGATCACGTAATGCACTGAGCCTATACCAAGACAACTGCCTCTAAGTACAAGCAGCTGCATGTCTTATATAAAATGAAAGAATTGAACTACTGCTTATCTAGGCAACATACCACTGCCACCTGTTAACCTGTATTGCCAACCGCCTCCATCCCTCTGTTTTCTTAATATACTTTCTTAGACAATTCAAACTCTATTTATTTGCCCTCATAAGGATTAAAGACATGCTGAGAATCAGTGAAGAGCAAGATATCTCTTTTGAGAGAGACTAAGTGCATGAGAGGATAATCTACATGCATCTTACTGATGCTTCTGTTTATTCCTTTAACCTTTAAGCATGTGGCACTGAACCGGCAAGAGGCAGTTTTCAAATGCAACTGAAGTACAGTGCAACATATTCGTTCAGACAACTGAAGGCACACCTTTAATAGTATGCCCAATTTGGCTGATGGTATAAAACCTCACAGGAAGATGTACGGCACCATAGCGTGACTGTGCATGCTTGTGCCTGACCACTGAAGTAAGTGAAACAGCTTTTATTTCAACACGAGAAAGTCAGGCAGGTAAGTGCTCTCGAAGGACATTCTTCTTTGTCCCTTTACCATCATCTGGACTTGGTAGGAGTTGGTGTCGTTTACAGTATTCTTTCTAATGGTAGCTTGTGATTTCAATAAATTGAATCTTAAAATCCTGAATACAAGGCATTTGGTAATTTGACCTGCTAATTAGTTTGTTTATTTGAACATATTTTACCTTAAAACTATTATAACATTCTCTCTCTCTGAGTTTTAAAAATTGACCCTCACCCTACTGGTGACCTACAGGGAGCAGGCTGAAGTTTTCTACCTGTAAGAACTTTTATGAATAATTGACTATAAGTGGGACCTCTTTAAAGGTCAGCTTTCTCCAGCAGCTAAACATCATCTCTTCTGAAGAGATTAGGTCAACAGAATTTCCTTCATTAGTTCCTCCATATGTGTGTGCCTGCACATGCTTTGTCTTCCTACAAAAACACACAGAGAAACGTACTAATTTCAATGTCTGAATAGAAGAACTAACACAGATCAAAGGTTAATTTAAAGCAAAAATTGAATGCATTTATTGCAAGGAGGAACGTGGATGGGAATTTTCAAACATCAGAGAATTAAATACTGAAATCTCATTAAAAGTCAATATAGATTGGGCACTGACCTTTCCAAAACTCTTCTAAAATTCCTAACTATAATGGAACTGATTAAGTTAAATTCTTTAAGCAAAAGTTGCATTAAAACATTATCCCTTTTTGGAGAAGGGGAAAAAAAAAAAGCAGAAAATATTAACCAGAAAAACAACTTCAAAATATTGTGTACTCCCTCCATATTACGCAGGTATCTCTTAAATAATGGGCATACCATATGGTCTGAATAGTAGTAACTTTTTTGTTCAAAAATGGTTTACACATACATCGAATCATGAAAATAATAATGGAAGTATGAAATCTCAAGTGAGCAATCTATACAAACATTTTAATAATACAATATAGAAATCTATTCTAAAAATAGCTTTAAATAAAATACAGAAATATGGAGAATTATTTAGCATCCTTTTAGTCTGATGTTATGAAGTTGGAGCCACCTAACAATAAAGCAAATTTTTACTTATTTCACAACCCCTAGCACCCCTTTCCCAGGATTAGGAACAAAGTACTCAGCTTTTTTGCTTCCTGTTAACCTTTTAACTAATGCATGACTATTTCCATCTTAGTAATATATTTTCAATTTCTTCTTGATTAATATTGAGCAAACAGTTTACTCTTAATTGCCAGCATAATGACAAGAATTTAAGTAATTCTTTAGTATATTCATCTGTTGTTTAACACATTTCACATTAAACAAAGAACGGCGTATCCAGCTGAGCTTCCAAAGCTAATTTAGACAGGGGAAAAAAAAAAACCAACAATCCCCTGTGTTAAAATCTGAACCGGGCTACCAATTAAATTATCTGAAACTTCACAGCCAGTAAGTAACACACTCTAGGTCTGCTTGGCTTGAAATCTAAAAGCATTGTATCTTCAACCACACTACCTTATGAGAACAGATGTGAGAAATACCTATAATGTAGACAAAGCTAATTGGAATCAGAGAAATACACTGGGGAACACGTGGAACGGAGATATATTAATTTCAAGGTTTTCACGCTATAGAGGTCAAAACCCAGTTTGCTCAGTGGGCACAAAATAAAGTGGCACTGCCAGTGACCGTGTCACATCTCTTTAATTTTTCTGCAGAAATAAATCTGTTGCAACTACAGCCAAAAAAAAAAGTAGAGGAAAGGGATACTAAGCTTAAGAGTAACAGACTTATGTGTGTATGGTTAGAAATTAAGTCACTGTGAACACAAGTAAAGTACTCTAAGCTCACCTACAAAACACAGAGGAAGACAAAAATAATCTTCAAATTGTTAGGCACGTTCCAATATTTTTTCTGGAAAGTAAATCAGATCTTGTATATCCCCACGTCCCCTCGAGAAACGCTCATCCAATCAACCGGTCAATTACTTTCAACACAAGGTAGGGAAAAAAGTTAACCATTTTGGATTTTCAACTCCAATTAATTTTGGAAAGATAATACAAATTGTTTTCAAATTTGTTCAACTGCTTAGCACTGAAGTGCATCAAAGCGGAGTTTCATTCATTTTTGTCATGACACAGTGGGGCATAAGAACACAACGTCTTTCTCTGACAATGAAGCAATCCCAGATGAGCAGTATTACAGATTCTCTGTTAGAAGTTAACTCTGAAATGCACACTGCCGTCACAGAACTAGAATTTCAGGAAAGAGAATTCTACCACAGATATCCGATTGTTGTGAAACTTATGACCATACGTAATTATCCATCTCAAATACCATCAGTAATACAGAACTTTTGCTGATTAAAAAGTGGATTAAAGGGGGAAAAACAGCTGGATAATCCTCAGTAATATTAGATTATAAAATACAGAAGTCTTGACTGTACTTATCATCTTTAAAAATTACTCAGCACTCTCTTAAAAATGAGACTAAGTGAAATGAACTGCCATTATTCATTCTCTAAAAGACATCAAGTAAGGTGTGTTCAAGACTGATAGTACAGGAAGCATAGAATATATGCAGCCCCAAAATCTCAGTTTCAAATCTTTTGAGCATGTACTAATGCACTGCACAGTAGAAACTGTGACATGATCTTTAGAGGTGACAGCATTCATTTTAAGGGAAACATCATTTGGCTAACACTCTGCAGAATAAATTTGGCCAAGATGTCCATTCAGATGAAGCTAGATATCTGGATCTTAATCAAGACAGACACATTAACGTTCTTATGCTTTAAAGATACAAAGATTCCAAAACAAGTACTACAGCTCACCAGAAAATCAGAATCAAAACCTAACAACCAATGCATGCATTTAAAACGAAACAGAAACTTCCAAGTATAAATTATAAAGTTCTAAATGAAATCATACTTCCATAAACACACACACACACCCCCCGGCACAATAACGTTTTCATTAACAAACAGCAAGATTGAAAGATTACCTGGTAAAAATACCATCCACAACACCAATTGTCGACTCCTCTGCAGGAACGTAAGAACCAATCTGTGCCATGATTGTGATCAATGCAACTTGCTTTATATAGGAGCTCTTTCCTCCCATGTTGGGTCCAGTTATTATCATGACCCTTTCTCCATCTCCCTGGAAGCATAAAACAGTGGTCAAATATATTGTCCTGTACATAGCACTTTTATAAGAAAGTCTGGTGTGTGTAGGTCCTTCGAGGGATAAAAGCCAAGTCCTCAAGATTAAACATTCTGTTTGAAGTTGAACAGCTTGCTTCATTTTTGGAGTTCATGGCATTCACTTTTCAAGATACTATTAAGTCTCAGATGGATAAATTTTCCTAAGACTTCTCCAGGCTGGTGAGAGAGAAGCATTGGAACCAGCTTTCATTACTCTTGAGCTAAATGGACAGAGTGAGGAGAAATTTTCCCTTTCTCCACCAAGGAGCCAAGAAAGCAGTCCAAGAACTTTCTGTGCAATTTTCTTTGGAGAAAGGGAGAAACTTATCAGCTTTCAGCATAGCCAGTGCTGTCCTAATTTGGTTGTGATCTGGATTCCTCTCCAATTAAGAGTTCTCATTGCCAAATGGAGAGAAAAATCTCACAGACAAAGATCTGACGTAGATTTTACACCCATTCATAATTGCTTGCCTTGGTACAGCATACACACATTCAAACAGACTAGCTACCACAAGAAATCAAGACATTGCTGAGTCTGGCAATACTTGACTGAAACAAAGATATTATGAGCAGACTGTATCCAGTCCCTGATTGATCACTGTATCTGACCACTGAAATTCTACGGAAAATGAAATCCAAGAGCTCATCTCAGCTGTAAGACTCCCTACAGTACTGCTTCGTGTCTATGGCTCCAGAATAAAATTGTCTTCCTCTGGTGCAAGACAATTGCTAAGACAAAATTAAAACTCATCAATAAGTCTATAAAGCTTTCTCATAGCCTGAATCAAGACTAGGAAATTATGTTATGCAAGGACTTTAGACAACTAGACTTTTCCTTTCTACTGGGTACATACAATGAAATCCAGCAATTAATGAACAAATCAGAAGTCAGAATACTCCATTACCCCATGGGAGGGGCATGCAAGAAAGGACAAGCTGTGTATAAAGAACATTAGCTACGCTACTTCGGAAACTTGGAACTGATCAGGCATTGTGACAACAATAACAAAAAAAAAGGAGAAAAATGTCCATAGAACAAACCTCCCAATCTTTACAGATTAATTTTACAATCAGGCTTTCATTCTGTTAATAGGGAAGCAAACAGAATTCCTATAGGACTGTCACTTTTATGTAATAATCCAGATCATACAGAACATACATGCAATCAGTATCTATCACATGTAAAAAGTTGTTTAGCTTTTGCTAAGAAAACTCCATCCATAAGGAAATTGCAATAGTCAAACGCCAGAAAATGCCATTACCAGGAATAAAGGATGGATGTAATAAAATGCATATAACTATACAGGAACAATTCACAACATTCTAGTCTCCAAGGTATTGTTTCAATACTGCTACTAAAACTTTGTCAGGGCCACCGTTTGGCTCAACACAACAGAATTTATAGATCCTTAAAACCAGAATGAGTTCATCTATTAAAATCCACAAATTTATTGCATGTGTTTGGTAACCCTCCAGAATTGCTCCAACTGTATTGTGAGACTGGTGGCTGGTTTGCAATGCTAGCTTTCAGAAAGAACATAAGTTGTAACATCAGAACAGAGAACCCATCTGCCCTTAAAATTGCATGCAATCAAAAGCTAATGTCTTATTGGAACTTATGGCTGAAGTTAAAAGTACTAAAAGAATCAATTAATATTTGGGTAGGAGAGGGAGAACAGAAGAACAAGATATTTATACCAGGGCACTGCAAGAAAGCTTTTCCTAAAGTTAGGTATTTGACAACATTTCAGCTGAAAACAAGACAGGAGATGTGGTCTCCTGCTGATTCAAATACATCAGTTTAAAACTAAAGGAATTTTAATAAACTGCATTCCCACCCACCTCTCTCAAAAAAGAGAGAGCTCAAACCAACAGTAGAGGCAAGCGTGATTCTACCGTTATCACTTGACTTTGTAATATTCAGCATTTAGAAAGCCAGCATAAGAATGGGACTAACAGAGGAAAGTGCATGATGGTTACTGAAGGAAATGTTTAATTTTTTGTAAATGCCATCTGTCACCTGCTTGGAGTTGACAAATAATTTTGAAAACATTTCCTGAAGTATTGCACAATATGTGTATCATTGTTAGATGATCATTATAGAATATCATTGAAAAATACATCTAGAGAAATACATACAAACTTGGATGGTGTTTATCACAGCAATGCTACACACTGACATCTGTTTCACACTTTTGCTATGTTTACTACACAAAAGACAGGTACATGTTCAGAATTAAGTTGCAAGCATATTTTTTTATATTCATTAAGAACAGAAATGTAGTATTTAAAAAAAATACATAGGTAAATATTTAACAAAAAATGTCAGAAGTATATATAATTTAAAAGACAGATTTTAGTTTTTCAGGAAAAAAAGAAGGAAATCAATACGTGAAATAAAATACAGCAGTTTCCTATCTATAGTAATTGCATATTTATAGCAATTTCTGGTAATTTAACTCATGCAAGTTAGGTAATATTGCATATAAATTATCAGGAGGTAACCCCCCCACTTTCTTTGACCTATTGACAACAAAAGCAAGTAATAGTTATAGCACCTCTGAGCATCATTTTCTATCGCAGAAAACAACAGCCAGAGGGAGACTTACAGGTAACATACAGCCAACAAGCTACACGGGGGATCTTTTATCATATGTTACTGTGAAAGGCTTCTTACAACTAATGGGCGGTCTACAGAGCGCGGACTCGATTCTATGTAGTGAACAGTCAAAACTGCAAATATTCACTGTCAGATTAAGAAAGGCTACATGAAATTAACACTTCCAGAAAGAAAGGAAAACACATAGTACAAAAATATCTTAAAAAAAAAATTATCTGAGTTGTCTTAGAATTTGGAAAACTGAGCCTGTAACATGTTATACAGAAATTTAGGTTGTTGCTATTTGGTGTATTAAAAAACTCTACAAATTTGAGATAAAGTTATGACAAAAAGCAGACTCCTCCTGATGATGCTGTTAAAAAACCTGTAATTATTAATTTGTTTTTCAAAATTAACCATTTAAAACTTTAATTTTCCTAATTTTGAGATCATCTTTCCCTTCTTTATGCTATTAAGACTGAACAAGGTTGCAAAGAGAGTGCCTGGCTGCAGGATATCAGAAAAAGGACAAAACAGATGTGATCACGTCTAGCAATATGTCTCTGAAATGCAACCAAGTAGACAGTTGTATGACTAAATTATTTATTTTAACTTCCTGGGGGAAAAAAAAAGCATATCCCGGATTCCTTCCCTTGAATGATTTTGAAGCTCAAACAGTATCTCAGTACTTACTGAAAGGTTAGTGGTATTTGGAACATACTGATCCTGTTCTCCCAGTAGTATATCAATCACAGGGTGCCTCCCATTTTTTATAACTATTTCTCGACGATTATCTTGCACAGTTGGTCTGCAAAAAAGAAGAGACATCTATTTCAATTTTATTGTAACTGATTACTTAGAACTAGTGTAACTGAAGCCTGCAGGAGGGTCATCTATGACAAAGATACTTGTGAAAAAAATACAAATGAAAAAAATGCATTATTGCTATTGAATATTTCTAAAGACTTCCTTGGTTTCATGCAGTTATTAAAAAAATAATATCAGCAGACTAGATGAAAAAAAAATTAGAGTATTTTCTTCATTTTTTTTATTACTGAAGGAATGTTTTCAGTTGTTTATATACATATTTTAAAGAACTATTAAGAACTACAAAAAAAAAAAAAAATCAAGCAACAGCAAAATCCCCAAACTGGAGGACAGTATGCTTTCTTCCCACCACTGCACCAACTTCTGCAGATATATTTCATATTCTCAGAATGATCTTTCTAATTAAGTGGTCCAGCCTGTTACTGTATTAAGTTCTAACTGGAGTGTGGGGAGTAAAGAAAATTGCCCAACTACGTATATTATGGTTGATAACACATTAAATGATACAAATCAAAGACTACAGTATGACAGAGCTGTAATCCTCCTATAAATATTAGCAGCTCTCGTAATACGGTAACAACTCCCAAACATGTACAAGAATCATCAAACAATAACTGTCTATAGAAAGAGCTTATTAAGTCGAAACACTGAAATTACAGTACCTTTACAGAAATTAATATGCAAACTAGATTGATACTACTTATATTTTCCTCATCTCCAAACCATGTAAAAAGCTTTGTCTCAAATGCTTCCACCTTAGCCACTAATCTGTCTACACATCTACTAATACAACAGGTATAATTCTAAGTTACATATCTCCATGTCTGAAAAGCTCCAAGAGCTGTATGTTCTTCACAGAAAAAATAATGCAAAAGCAGCATGTTCTGCTAAATTATGACTATGATTTCTTTTTGTTCTCTGCAATCTAGGTTTACTTTTTCATCATAAACTGAAGTGCAGCATTCAATGGAGATGTAAATGTGGTTTCATGTCTCAGCAACATTTTCCCACACCAGAAGTACAATCACTCTGAAATAAAAGCAGTAACTTAGGAAAGTGGGCAGCAGCTGATAAAAAGAGAATACTGGAATAAAGCCAGAGAAATTTTTGACTGCAAATTAACTAACACTTTGAGTGGACTTTAGAGGGAAGACAAGATGCAGGGAGTGTGATTTTCCTTGAGTTGAAAAATGATGCAATTTGAAAGGAAAATGGAGATAAAATAAATGGCATATTAGGAACACAAAACACTGGGGAAAGAGGTGCAAGTTGATAATGGTATAGGTTTTTTAGCATAAAGATATTTCCAGCAGTTGTTTAGCTGAGATGAAACCAATACAGATAGAGTCTTAGATCCTGGGGACAAAGAAAAGAAATTTCACCCTGCACTTGCTGGATGGGCAAGTTGTTTGGAGCTGTAATGTGACAGTCTGAAAAAGGAGGAGCACGTATCTAAAAGCACTTCCTCCCGTACCTCTTCACTTTGCATTCAACAGAGGGAGATGACAGCTAAATGATCCATTTGCTATTTTATAATTCTGCCTTCATGTTTGGAAATAATGCAATTTTTTTTAACTGCTTGAGCCTCCTTTCACATAACTCCGAGACATGATGTGGTTTCAGGATGCCATGAGTCTTGCTGACTGTTTGTCCTGGTTTCAGACAATGGAGCCTGCAGAAGTAGGGCCTCAGCCAGAGTCATTCAAAAGGTCTGCCCTGCCCTGTGTTCCCACAATCACACAATCATGTCTTATGCAGTGAGAAAGAAAAAAAAGAAGGGAAAAGAAAAAAGTAAATGGCTGTGGAATGCATAACATGTCCTTTAGTCATGTTCTACCTTTTCAATAGGATTCCTTAAACAAATCCACAGTCTGCAGAGTGGGTACTCTAACATTAGAGGATGAACTCTGGGCTACCTACATGATCAGCTTTAAATATCTAACTTTGCTGCCTGATGTTCTACATCATCCATGTAAGGGATGAGTGTCCCAACACAGGGGTCTTGAGACATCTCGAAACTGTAAGATGTGCTTACCTCTCTCCAACAACTGTGCGGAGCACCTGTGGTCCTGACTTCACAACTCACTTACATGCCTCAGATAGGGTGACATGAAACAATCCTCACTTAATCAAAAAACATACCTATGAAATACTTAAATTAGTTAATATGAAAGTCCCTGCTTTGCTTTAGTAGCCCTCCAAAACTAATTACTGACACCTTCACTGCAGCTGAAGTTTTGCTGAGAAGCCTCCTTCCTGTCAGTTTATAAGCTCTAAGCCACTCTTTAAAATTCAGTGAATTATTTAAACTCTGCACAGTGAATTAATCAGATTTCAGTTTGTTTTCTTATCTGAGTATACAGAAATAAGTAAGCAATTACTTTCAAAGAGATTTTGATGGAGGCACACAGGATCCTAAGAGTCCAGAAGTGATCAGTACTATCTTTAATGGTGTATAAAAACAGAAGCATATGTAAGTTGATTTCTCTTTATCCACATACATTTAACAGATGATTTGCTGTATTTCCACAGGTCTCAAATGTAATTAATTCATATGGTCATTTCTAAGCAACTGTCCAAGCACTTGCAGCACAGCTCCACAATGACAACATTTCAAAAGTTAGACGCAGCACTTTTCAAAAGCAAGTATGTGGATTGTCTGGCAGAGGGAATGGCTGAGGCCTGGAACCCAATAGCCCTTGCAGGGGTGTCTACAGTAAACCTCAGAAACAGTAAGTGCTGGCCCCTAGGACAGCACGCAGCAAGCTGAACCAGTGGCTCAGTGAGTGCCCAGTGTCTCTGAGGAGAGACCTCACGACATGGAAGTAGGCATCCCAGTGAGACTGACTGTCCCTGTGTAGGTGCAAGAGATGTGGGCTCATGATGGGGAGGAAGACCTGATTTGCAGGGTGTACATGCTCAGGAGCCAGCTCTGGACCAACTTCTGAGGAAAACAGGACTTGAGGGTTCACTTCTCTCCATGGCAGAGAGCAGAAGAGACAGCCTCAACACCAACAGAGTCCCAGGCTGTGGTGCCCAGTGTACACGCACGGGTCTTGGGCAGAGGGAGGTGCACAGCTCATCAGATCTAACACAGGATCCTAGGTGAGGCAGCATCACTGCATTAATATTTACCTATTATTTACCTGAAATACTTTTTTGAAACATACCTCATACACCTTAGAATCCTAGGTATTAGAAAGACATTATATATTCAGACCTTGCTGAGAAAAAAAGAATAGGAGAAAAAAATTTCCATGCAAAGTCCAACATGTATTTTTATATATGTGAAATATCACCTACTAGACCCAGGTCAAACAACAGACAGACAAGATGTCAAAGCTGAACTGCAATGTTTACAGATTTACATTAAGCCCAGAAGTGTTGCTCTGCAAAATCAGATTAGATTGAAATTACTGTAAACAATTTTACTAATGCATTTTATTGTAGTACACATATTAAAACAAAATTTATTTTAAATACTGTCTTATAATTCCCTACAAAATCATAAATAAAAAATTAAAAATTGATTACCTGCAGTAGTCTCCCTGTTTAGCCACCTCAGCCAATGAGAACAGACAGTCAACAGTTGCTAGGTGACCAATCGCTTTAGACACAGGGTGGTAATGTTCACTGAAATGGCTATACCAAAACAGGGAAAAATAACAGGAGGAAGAAAACAGAAAAAATAATTTCATACAGATAGAAACGTACTGTCAAAATACTCCCCATGCATGCTTCTCACAGGGCTCTTACGGTCTTTAAATTACTCTGAATTCAAATCTCCCAGCAGTGTATTAAGTTACAACATGAGAACACAACCTTAATCAAGACAGACTTCACGCTCCCATTGTAACAGTGAACTATTTTTAAACACAAAAAAAAAGCAGGCAAAATGAAATTCATTAGATAGCATATAAAGGGTCTGCAGTTCATCTCTGCTGCCTAAATGGTATCTATAAAAATGCCACTGTTTATTACAGTGGCAACTGAATCCGAACTGCCAATTTACTTCAACTATAAGTTATAGTAAAAAAATATATTATACAAGTGCCTGAATTTTAATAAAATACTTTATCTACAACAGCAAATTCAAGAATTCCTCTTCCGTTTGTGGTATTGCTTCCCCTAGTACAGTAATGACATTATCAGAACACCATTTTCAGTAGACTTCATTCGCTTAGTCCTCAATAATTTCTTTTTTCCCTCTCCTAGTTCTTGAAGATATAACACAGAATACAAAACCAGGAGGGGAGCAAAAATTAACAAATAAATAAAATCGGGAGATGGGGAAGAAGAGCACTTTCCTACGCACAGGTCTTTCCTTGATGTATGCTGCTACCATACAATACCAGTGAAAACAGCAAAGTGAACAGGAAAACATGCAGATCTGAGTGAAGAAAGGTCAAAATAGATCTACTCAAACTTACATGGCTAATACAGTGACAAAAATTATTTAACAGAACTATTTTTATAGTATTGCAAAGGCAAAATATCTAGAGAAGAGTGAATTTGAACGTTTTTCTAGTTTCTACAAAATGTACAGAATTGCTGAATTCCTACTAGGAGGCAAACCTTGGCACCAGTTATGTCCAGTGACACAACATCAGAGGGAACTTGTTAAGTTTTTGCAGTGGGGAAAAAACTGCAACTGAAAGTGAGCCAATTATCATCACATTACAAGAGAAACAATTTCAGTGGGTCTGTAACTCACGGAAGTAAAAAATAATTCATAAGCAGACACGTGAAAATCAAAGGTATTCAGAAGTTTGAGAAATATCTTTTACCCTCTTATTTTGAAGATTCTTTGGCTAAATAGTCAAATAACTTCATTCAAAACTCTGAGCTGAGACAAACATATCTTCCATGCCAGTTGTGAGAGACAATAATACTCCCATTACTTTCCAGCAAACAGTCTCACAGTCAGCTGCAGGGTTAGTGTACAAAATATAAAGCTATGGAAAAATCACACTCACCCAGGCGACTGCCCAAACACCCTGAACACACCTAACGCAAAAAACTGTAAGTAACACTGCAATTTTACTTATTCTTTTTTAAGAAAAGGCACACTTAACAGTGAAGCCATATTTTATTTCAATTAATACTAAAAGTTCATTTGGTTACCTTGTATAATAAATCCTTTTTTCATCTCACTTATATTGTACTATAATAATAAAACTAATAGACTCAGTTTCACTCAGTTGTTCTTTCAGGTTCTTAATGCTGTGATATTCATTTTCAAATTTTGAGAGACATTTCATATATTTAATAATGTATTTTCATCAAAATTTTAAAATCTAGAGACATCAACTGCTGGTCTCAGGACCGAGTCTGCAAAGGTCTTGCTTTTAAATGCTTTAAAGTGAAGAACAATATTTTACTTGACTATCTTTAAAGTTGTTGTGGGCAACCTAATTCAATAATGAACTGTTTCTTTTTTAGATAAACATCTTACTTTTTCTGTTCTTGTATCAGAAATAAGATAAAATAAACTACAATGATAAAACCTGACTCTGTTTTGTAAACTCACTCTAAAAAGTTTAGCCATTCAGCACTGCAGTCAAGGACTAGCTGCTCCCGGAGCTGGTTCAGATGTCTGTAATTTTCTATAATGAAAGGAGAGTGGAAACGGCTGACAGCTTTTGTGCTGGAAGAGAGAGAAAAGCCAAATAGAAAATCAAGGTTACTAAGCAATCAGTTACACCATCTACGTGCAAAATTGGACTAATTTTCTTACTCTCTGTGGGCCTTGAAAATGGATGTTTAAAAAAAAAGTTCTTTTATTGTGGTACCAAGCTCTATTGATTCCAATGATCTTTACTGTGAATAAAGTGATCAGTTACACCACTGCCCATTCAGAGGCTTTTAAAATGTTTTTCACAGTGCAGCTGTCGTAGTTCAGCCCTGATCAGGACCAGACTACACAGTCTCTCTCTCACTCCACTCACCCTTCGAGAGAACAGGGGGAGATGATATAAGAAAAAACGGCTCGAGGTTTGAGATAAGGACAGGGAGAAATCCTTAAAGTTACCATCACGGGCAAAACCAGACTCCACTTGGGGAAAACTATTCATTTATTACTAAAACCAGCAGGAGACAGAGAGCAAGATAAACCTCCTCCCCACCCCTCCCTCTTCCTGAGCTTAACATTACTATCTCCCCCCCTCCCAAGCAGCACAGGGGGGAAGAGGGAATGGGGGTTGCAGTCAGTTCATCACAGGTTGTTTTACGCCGCTGCTTCATTGTTGGGGGAAGAACTCCTCACATTCCTCCCCTGCTCCAGCCTGGGGTCCCACACATACGCCACAGTCCTTCACGAAACTGCTCCGGCGTAGGTCATATCTTCCACGGAGTGTAGTCTCTCCAGAATGGCTGCCCCAGCACAGGCCCTCCACGGGCCACAGCCGCCTTCAGGCATCCACCTCCCCTGGTGTGGGGTCCTTCACGGGCTCCAAGTGGATCTCTGCTCCTCTGTGGACTTCCATGGGCTGCAGGGGGACAACCTGCTCCACCATGGTCATCACCACAGGCTGCAGGGGAATCTTGGCCAGGAGCCGCATTACTCCTCCCCCTCCTTCTTCACTGACCTTGGCGTCTGCAGCTGTTCCTCTCAACAGAAAAGTTCTTCACAACAGGCTGGCAGACGCCTCTCAGAATCTCTTCACATCTCATTCACATCTCATCTCCTTTCCACTTCTTGCAGCCGGGCCGGGCCAAGTTGGGCCCAGTCGGCCGCCTGGCGAGAGGCCAGAGGGTGAGGCCTGTAAGGCCCATGAGGCCTGCACCTCCCCCTCTGCGCCTCCGGCCCCGCTCATCTTCACATCTTCTCTTCTCTTTTTTTTTTTCTGTTTTCCCCTTTTTAAATACGTTATCGCAGAGGCGTTATCATGGAACATTCTGCTACCAATTGGCTCGGCCTTGGCCACCAGCGTGTCCGCCCTAGGCCCAGCCGAGTCCACTGAACAAAGGGGAGCAACTTCTGCAGTTTCCTACAGAAGCTTCCACCTTAGGCCCCCCCGCACTAAACAAAACCACAACAAGCTCATTGTAGTCGTATTTAAGATAATAGATTTACATTACTTAGAAGAGTTCCTATTTCTTTAAGTATTTCTTACGTGGTGCATTATTATGATATGTCATATAATATACATGTTAATTAATTTCCTGTGTTTAGTTTTTGTTTTTAAATTCTTATAAAATTAAAACAAAAGACCACGTTTTTCTTTGTAACTAGCTAATCTTCTATTAACATACAAAGACTTCATCCTCTCATGGTCTTGTAATTTTACCCTGAAAATACTCATGGCAAGATACATGCATTTTCATGAGAAAAAAGTTTATTATTCCTCATAGTCATATTTTACCTAGTCCTACAATACATTATGCAATATATGTATGCTCTGTACACAACATTAAAAAAAAAAACAGTCAAACTACAAACAGAAAATATGTGTAAAAAGCCTTTTTATATGTATGAAACTTGAGCCACCTTTAACCTTAAAATATCATGCTACAAACATACAAGCACATCTTTAATGACAGTGCTTGAAATTCTGGGGAAATAAACAAGATACTCAAGGCTTCACTGGAAAACTGCTCCCCACATTCACAGTCTCTCACCTTGCAGTCACAAGTTATCAGGTGCCAGTTATAGTAAAAAGAAATTGCTGTGAATTGTTGTCCTGTGCATAAGCACATGTCATTTAGTACTGGCAGCACTGTGAAATAGACTGTGACTCCAGTTCTTCATGGCAGTCGGTTTCACATGATTTACGGTATTATGGGAAAAGATTGCTTTTATTCATGTGGGGAGGGGAAAAAAGGCCTGACACCTAATCAAGGTGCATCATAAGTGCTATAGCTAACACATTTTCACTCCAGAAATTTCCTTAAGTGTTAAAATGCACAGGATGGCCGTCAACCAGTAATAGTGCTTAAAATAGCATCAACATCAGGGTAAAGCCTGAAGTTCTGAACTTAGGACCTAGTTTTGCCTACTTTACATATGATTAACCATGAGTATCAGAAAACAGAATTAAATCTATTAAAAAATAAAATGAAATAAGCAATTTTCAATTTAAAAATACTACAATTGTTATGAACTATATGGACAATATATTCATGAGCAGAATATTTTTCATTTTAAATTTGAAATACACTATTGATATTCTGAGTATTAAAAATCAAGACTAAAAAAAATCCTATTTTTAAAAAGGACTATTTTTTTAAATTTAAGCTGTAAAACTGCTGGGAGTATGATCACATATTAATATTGTTAAATAAGAAAAGCTAATTATGGAGATTAACATTAGATAAAAATAAATATAAATAAATATACAAACAGGAACACGATATTGTAACAAAATGAAGTTTTTCAAAGACAGTAAGTACAGGTAGATTATAAGATTCATTTGCCTCTTTGGAATTTCTGACTCTTCAAAATGCTATAATAAAACCAACATTTAAAGGATGGAGTATTTTTTTGCTGGTGTTTGAATGTCAGTGTTCACCTACTTCTGAGCTCTGCCTGCCCCACATAGCTTTGCAGTCTTTTGTTTGCAGATAAGGTAGGGTCTCAAAAGTTTATTTCATAATAAATAAGAGAGCTCGTATTAATTTTCATCTGGTTACTGACAACTTCATGGCACTTGTTCATCTTATGGGACCTCCAATAGTTTCTTATTCCTTGCTCAGAATTTCTTTGTATTTTTCAATTAGTTCGTATCCCATCCAAATTGTTACCCAACCTTTCATGGCAAGGATCATTTTCTCTAATGCCACGGTACTAAGATGTGAAATGAACAAAAAAAGTTTTTCCAAAGAAAATTCTGCTTTAGTATTCTATATCCTCTTTCTTGGTTTTAAATTTTTAAAATAATACATAATAATTTTTGTTTGTTTGTTTGTTTTAAATAAATGTTTCAAGCTATTTCCTGCTAAGCATAAATTATAATCTTAAACTACCTGGTTTAAGTACATAAAATCCTTACCAACTTTGACTATAACAGACTTAATCTTTCAGGCTTTCTTTACTGATTCTAAATTAAGCTATAACAAGATGTCCTTTCTCACATATGCTAGCTTTTGGTTATTTGTAACATTTCTTGTTACTTAGTAGTATATTAAGTAAATGTACAGGATAATATTTGTTATTTCCATAATGTTACACAAAATCTTTATATTGGATGCAGGTGCCCAGGTGCTGGCAGGGGGAGGTGCAGGAGTGGCCCCCATGAGGAGACCACAGACACATGCCGGACACAGCCGGTTCCAGCTGGCTCCAACCAACCCACCGCGGGGTATGGCTGAGCCCTGCAGACAAGATGGTGGCGCCTGTGGGAAAGTGTATGTCAGACAGGGTAAAAAATGCCATGCAGCAGAGAGGAGTGAGGAAAAAGTGCAAGACAAACAGCCCTGTGGGCACCAAGGTGAAAGATGAAGGAAAGGGAGGAGGTGGCACCAGAGTGGATGTTCCGCAGCCTGTGGAGCTGGTGGATATTTCCTGAAGGAAACTGCAGCCTGTGGGAGAGCCCACTCTGGAGCAAGTTTATCCTGAAGGACTGTAGCCATGGGAAGGACCGTAGCCATGGGAAGGACCCATGCTGGAGCAGAGAAGAAGTGTGAGGAAGAAGGAGAGGCAGAGAGGAAGTGTTATGGATTGAAGACAACCCCCATTCCCCATCCCCCTGCACTGCTTGGGGTAGGAGGAGGTAGAGGAGTCGGGAATGAGTGAGGAGTCAGGAGTGAAAGCTGAGCCTGAGGAAAGGGGTGAGCTGGAGGGAAGGTGGTGTTTCAGTTTGTCTTTGAATCTCATTGTTCAAATCTGTTTTAACTGACAAGAAATTAAATTAATTTTCCACAAATCATATCTGGTTTTTCCCCTGATGGTAGTTGCTAAGTGATTTCCCTCTCCTTATCTCAGCCCATGAGCTTTTTCATCCCCCGGTCAGTTGAGGAGGGGAAGTGAGAGAGTGGCTGTGCATCTGACAGCCAGTCAAGGTCAACCCACCGCAATATCATAGTATAAACATGGATAATGAAGCTTCAATTAGTCAAATATGTCTTCACTGTAAAATAAGACATTTATATAAAAGCCCTCAATAATGGGAGTATCAGCTATAGGATACCTTGAATGAATTTCTTTCCCATGAACTAATCTAACACATCACTAGAAATCTGCATTTAGAACATTTTCAGTCTAATAGCTGAATTTTCCCTTCTGCATGTCGAAGACTCACAGCATAGTTAACAATATTCAAGGAGAAAAAAAAAACCACAATGTTTTTCATCTGTAAACAAACTTGTACCTCTTTTTATTTAATCTACTAGGAAAATCTGTCCTAAGTCTTTCTACTAGGAAAGACTCATTAATGTCTTTTACAAAATTATCCACAAAACAAATTAAATTTGTGAAACAAAGGTGGATACACAAGGTTAAGAGATTCTCTCGCTTCAGGTATTTTATTGATAGACATGAAAATAGTAATGAATTACCAGTCACTTATCTTATTAGCTACTCGATTTCAAAATCATTAGACAATTTTATTTTCATTATAATCACAGTTTATCATTCATCTTTTACATTCTGTGAAGGAAATGCTCTTCCAAATGCTACAAGAAATCCTCTCTACGATCTATGCAATACAGTAATAACTAAGAATGTACTATTTCTTTTTTTTCACTACTGATAAGAAGCAATTACAGGGAAATGGAAAAATAAAATGAACCATTGATCTATAATATCCTTTCCTTGAGAGAGATTATTAGCAGTGGCTTTCTCTTTGTCCCATATATCTATGTTCTCTATTGTCACCTACTGTACTGAAGTTCAAGTACTTCTGTAAATCCCCTCTATAGTCTGTCTGTTTGTACCTCCAGGCTACAAAGTGATTGGCTGAGTGCCTGGACAGTGATGCCAAACCTGAAATATCTTCTAGAACTGTTAACTGCAACACACTTGCTTCTGCTGCTGAAGGAATACTTAAATGTTTTCAAAAGGCGGTGTTTTTCACTTTTTTTTCAGAGGAACACCACAACTCTTACATTTTTGCAAATCTATGCTGTAAACAAGTATCTGGAGTCCAACCATTGCTTATTTTGATGAACAACTGAAAAGGAAATAAATGTATTTCACAAATTGCCACTGCTTCAGTGACCTGAAACAAAATGAGCTTTGAGACAAACTGCATCACACTCACTAACTGATTTGCCCTGTATGTTGTAAATCTAAAGCACTCGACTATGTAAAATATTAATTATTAATGTGTAAAAATATTTTTTAAAACAAAGATTGCCCCTGCGTGAGTGTAATCATTGAAAGTCAAAAGCATGCATAGCCATTTTGTTGGAACAACTTACTTATACTGAGGGGAAATCAAACTATTCTTGTCCTATAATGTTGTCAGTAGGCCAAATGTCACTTAAACCACTCCAAAAATGGCTCAAGATTTCAGTATTAATTGGATTCTCTTTTTCTCACCTAAAGATTACTTCCTGCTGCTTAAGTCTTCTTCTTTTCCTCTCTTTCTTTTTTTAATGGTCATTCTTTTGTTTAGTTTTTTTTTTTCCCCAGTGTATTTTGAATTGAGAAGATGTGACCTTTGAGAAGAGGGCTGCTCTGTCTTTCAAAATATTATGCTAATAATATATGTTTGGAGAAATTTTCCAGTAAGAATACAATGCTAAAAAGTTGATAGTGTAATATAGTTTAAGGTCAACTTTAAAATTATTTACATTATTCTTGGATGCAATTTTCCTCAAAAAGTAAAAATCTTTTTAAAATGAATAAATTATATCAGATAATTATATTTATTTGAAAATTGTACTCACTACCAGTATGAAGGTCCTTACTGTTATGTGAACTGAGCTGAGGAAGGGAAAAGTGACAGCAGAATGCTGCTGTCTTATGTGGACTAATAATTAGAAAGACAGTGAGGAGGGTATTTTGTTAGAGAACCTTCTCTGGTAGAAAATTAATGTAGGAGCTCACAACTTAGCAATCAGTTGCACCTGTAGGTGGGAATACGTCAAATGAAAAAACATACCTCTGCCTCTACTTTTCCTGGTTTATCTTCATGTAATCCCCTTTTCTCTCAATCTCTTCTTCCGTCATTCTCTTGAACCCCTTGGATAATAATTCTTCTCTTGTCTTGTGTCTGCATTAATGCATTTCTGAATTCACTATCAATAGATGGCTTTCCTCCCTACTGGTTCAGCCATTCTACTTCTCTTCCAGATTACATGGTACTGTTTACACCTACTTCTTATTCACCACATTCTCATTTGTCCTGTTAATTCTCTGTCTTCTGTTTCCTCATTCTTTCCTCACTGCCTTGAAGCTTTCAGTAAAGGAATTAAAACAAGAAGAAACAAAAGTCTAATTTTTCAGGCCTGTGCTCATTAGTCCGTCACATGAAGCAATAGAAGTTTCGGTCAGTTCTGGCTGTGGCTGATTACTCCTTTGGGACTTCAGAGTTGTTCAGAAAATAGAAACAGTACGATACTGGACCAAATGCATGTAGAAACATAGAATCATAGAATAGTTAGAGTTGGAAGGGACCTTCAGAGGTCATCTAGTCCAACCCCCCTGCAAGGAACAGGGACATCCCTGACTAGATCAGGTTGCTCAGAGCCTCATCCAACCTGGCCTTGAATGTTTCCAGGGATGGGGCATCCACCACCTCTCTGGGCAACCTGTTCCAGTGTTCTACAACTCTCATTGTAAAAAAAAAATTCCTAATATCCAATCTAAATCTACCTCCCTCTATTTTAAAACCATTACCCCTCGTCCTGTCACAACAGGCCCTACTGAACAGCCTCTCCCCGTCTTTCTTGTAGGCCCCC
>JAAGAY010000442.1:0-58150 GCA_011801015.1 Ardeotis arabs | reverse complement strand
GCTCCGCACCGCTCCGGAAACCAACCGCGGTTTCGGCCCCCCCCACACCCCCGTGAACCGCTGGGGCCCGGGGCGGGCGGGCGCCGACCCAGCCCCTTCGCCTTCTTCTTCTTCCTCCTCCTCCTCCTCCTCCAGCTGTGGCAGCGCCCACCCGCCCGCACCCTCCCCCCGGCACCCCCGCGACGGCTGCCCGGTACAGCCCGAGTAACCGTAACCGTGACCGCGGCCACCGACCCCCGCAGCCGCTCCCCACTCACCCGAGCGGCGGCACCGACCCAGCTCCCTCAACCGCGACCAGCTGCCCCGCCCTCCGCCGCGCCTGCGCGCCGCCGCCGAGCATGACGGGAGCTGTAGTCCGGCCGCAGGGCGCAGCGCCGGGGGGTGCGCCTGCGCAGGCGGGGCGGCGGGCAAAGGCGGGAAGAGGAGTCCGGTTCCCGCCGTCGCAGGGAGTGCGGGTCCTGAGGGAGCCAAATGCAGCCGTGGAGGGGGTGAAGCGTGTCCCCGGCACCGCTGTGCGCCTCTGCTTCCCGCGCGGCCTGCAGGTGCGGTGCCTCGATGGCTGCCGGCCTGCGGGCGCCTGCCCCCCCGCACCCCCGCATCTGTGTTTGGTTCAGGGAGAGCCGGCGCTCGCTCCCGTTAACGGAATGGCTCTGGGAGCCGCGGCGGATGCTAGGGCAGGGAGGCCAGCAGGTCCTGGCTGCAGGATGGGTGAATGCGGTGACAGAACAGGATTTGCACTTAGGTCAGGGTGCCTTTGTGGTGGCTCCTCCTGGACAGGCACGTGTGTGACTGCTGCCAGTGCGGTCAAAATGGCCGGGCCCTGCTTGACCCGCCAGATCAGGGGTGTCCCTAAAACCCTTGTGTGCCTTTACGGCTCTCCACGTCCATCTTCTTCCTTCCTCTGGCCTCTCCAGGCCCCTTGTCTTCAGTTCTGCCTACGTATTATTGTTTCTCTTCTATTCAAAATATGCAGCTTCCCGCCCTGGGCTGCCAGGCAGGGCACTGGGGAGACCAGTCCCCTGGGGTTGGGTTCAATGCCCTGTCCCTCCCTGACCCAACAAAAGGAGCAATCACAGGGACACCGCACCTTCAGTGCTCCCGTGTGCATGAGGCTGATGGAATCCAAACACCAGCATGCCCTGTTAAGGGCTGGCATGTGTTTAATGAGCATGAATTCTTGGACATTTCAGCTACCAAACATCCTGTATCGGTAAACACCGTGTGCTAGTCTACGTTAGCGATGCACAATTTTTTAAAGATTTATAATGCGAAAGCAATCTAGACAGATTGTCTTGAAAACAGTGAAAGATCTTAATCAATTTCATTTGTTCTCTATCAAATATCAGTGCACATGAAAACTGGAGCTGCTCAAAGACGGCAGTTCGGTATTTTCACTGTGGGTTTACATTCTTGGATATCTCAATATTGAGATATATGTTACCTTGATATTGGAAACAGTTAAACTTTCCACACTTCAAAATGAAAAAAAAAACCCAAACTATTAAAATTAAGGCAGTCGTCTGCATGTGCCATTTGAATGGCTAAGTTCTGGCAACACAAAATAATGGGAAATAGCGTTTTACAGTAGAAACTGTTGAGTAACTTTGCTGGTCGGCATTGCCATTCCTGCCTTCAAGAGAAGACATTTGTAGCATGAAAATAATAACCCATAATCACTAGTACAGCTATGGCAGTTTGAACCTGCATTTTCCAGATGTCAAGGGCCCTACAATGCTGCTGTTACCTAGAGAAAAATGATTCCCAGGCTTATATGGTAGGTAATACCAAGACGCTGATTTGTTCAGAGAGTCACTGGAAACTCTTGGCAGATTTGGGAAAAGAAACTGGGAATGAAATGTCGGCTCCACTGGCGTCAGCATGAGTTCTGCCCTCTGCTTCAGTAGCGCCAAGATTTCATTTCCATAAGATATATAGAGTGTAAAGTATCATACATAATCCATCTTATTTAATACGGGTTTTATTTAAAATATTTTAAATTCTAGTAATTTATGACTAATACATTAATTAAAGATATTTTGCAAAGTCCTGGCTGTGCTGAAGTCATTAGTGAGGCTCTTATTAACTTTAATAGAGACAGAAATACATGTGATAAATTATATTCAAATCAAAATTGTGCAAACTTAAAATGGAACAGTCCAATGTGTTGGACTGAACTGTCTGACAGTGCTTCGCTTCAAAGAAAGAGACTCCCAGTGCGTGCAAAGGAGGAGGCGGGGAGCGGTCAGCGGGTGATGGAGCTGGCCTTCTGACCGCTGGGACATTCTGACTTGTTTGGCGCGGGAGGCAAGAGACCCACAAAGCCACGCTGAGCCCTTCTGGCACCGAGCCTGTGAGTGAATGAAGAGACACTTTTATAACCACAAGAGCACTTCTGCAAACGCTCAGCAATAGATTCATAATCCTCCAGTCATTAGAAGGCTGGCGTTTTCCAAGCTGACAGACCAACGTCTGTATCAGAGGGCAAACATAATGTTCTCAAAAGGATTAGCAGAGGGATTTCTTTCTCAAAGGCTGCGATATAATTTAAGACAATGATTCGTGGGTGAGGGAAGTGTTGCAAATACGAAACCTCAAAGGACACAGAAGACCCGGACAGCAGTGGAACTTCCACTAGTGCTGAAATTATGCACATGCAAAGCAAGAGTGGATACAGCACGAAGCATCCTCGCTGCCGTTCACCGAGCTGAGCTGCGCATGGCAGGAAAGGAACGTACAAAGCCTCAGACATAATCCTAAACTGATTAAATCATAATATATTTACTTTCTACAATGCTGATGTCGTACAAATGAAGAACATGGGTTCAATGTATAGGACCTGAGACAGAAATGTCTTCCTGGGTGGGGAATTCACACAGGATATAGACAGGAAGGATATTGTCAGTGAACTAGATGATAATAAAAAGTGATGCCCGGACCCTCTATCCTGTATAATTTTTTTTTTTATGAGAGTGGCCAAACTCAGATTGAAACAAGTTATGAGTGAGGAAATCATGTTGCTTCCAGTGGCAGCAAAGAAGGACATGGTTCAGTCCTGGGTCTCCTGAGACACAGTCCCAATTCTTTGGGAATTTTTTGTTCTGACATGAAGGGTTAAGACAATTACACTCCCGTGAGCAGGCTGGCCTACACAGCCTTTGGTAGGAGGCCACAGGGGTAGCTACCTGCACGTGTTTTGGAATTTTTCCCTCTTCTTGCAGATGGCTGCCTTGCGGCCAGCCCAGGGCCAGCCTGCCGAGGCGTGTCTGGAGACAAGCTCAAGCACCGACCGTCAGACTCGCAGCATTCTAAGCCCTATCTGCAGGAGCCCGCACGCTGTCTAGCGCGCTCTCTGCCCAGCATCTGGGACCACACTGCATGCGGTTTTGTTTCTCCAGTGCACTATTGAGGCAGTTTAAACATACCCAAAATTATTCAATTCACTGTGCACTGGCTGTATAACAGAAATACGTGCTGAGGAAAGAACATCCTGTGCATATTGCTCAGCCGCAGAGGCCCTTTTTCTGACCTTGGGCCTCAGACTCTTTAGGTAAAGAAGCAAATCCGACACTGATCAAGCTGTCCTGCAGATCCACTCATGGAGACAGAGATGGAGTAGAGAGTTCTTCACCATCAGCAGACCCTGTAAAGAGAGGAGGAGGACAGTATCTGCTCAGTCCTGCTCCCTTCTGAGGGGCAATCCACTTTAAATGGGACAGATTAACACTTTAAACAGGAGATGGAGAGCTGACCTGCACCTCCAAAGCCTCCTCCTTCTCATACCAGCACAGACAGCAGAGCTGGGGCGATGAGGAGCAACCGTATCTCACTGGATAGAGCAGGAGTCCTGTTGCCTGTACTCAGGGGTGGCACCGGGGAAGTGTCAGCCAGCCCAGGGCACGCTTTTGGACACACTGCCTGCAGCAGAGCAGTGCTGAGGGGCTCTGTAGGCGGGGCGTAGAGGATGGTGATGGGATCTGGTCCCAGGGCCAGCAATGGTATTCTTATGTCCTTGGGCAATTCCTTCCACCTTTCTGCTTTTTGGATTTCCAAAGCGTGAGACCCGTGTTCCTGTATCTGGTGGTGTTGCCCACCGAGTGGGCCCCAGACTTAAGATAACCATCTGTTCTGTGTCTCACTTTCCACAACTGCAAAATGCAATTTTTAAAAGCCCAACCTAAATATAGTTGCTGTTTGACCCGTTGAGATGCTGCTGGCCAGCATTTTAAGGCCCGAACCACCAGGCTTTTATGAACCGGGCCTGACTACGTACATTGATTCTCTTTCAAAGCCATTTCAGAAGTGTCACCACAACTCAGTAATTTTACATGCAAACAAGAGTCAAATTTTATTTCTACCCTTGGTCCGAGATTTGCTGATCAGGCATTGAACCAAGGGGTTTTATACACAGGTCACTGAATTTGATCAACAGCTGGTGTTTAAGGGAAGAGATCAAAACATGCACAACAGTAATCAAGACCAGATGTTTGTCTAAAAGACAAGCTCCAGCTCAAGCAGGAATTAATTTAGCAAAGTCTTACAAGCTGTGTTATAAGGAAAACAGATGAAAAATCACAACAGCCCCTCTGCTTTTTTATTTAAAAAATATAACAAGAAATTTAAAACAACTGACCACATTTTGGCTACAAATAGTTTGGTGAAAGAAAACTTGCTTTTGGGTGCCCCAGTTAAGGATTCCCTGGTGCAGCCTGCAGCAATAAGTGCCTTTAGGCAGTATTGGGAAAACGCCAGACCTCTACACTGCATTCACCACGCAGCGGCTCCGAACCAGTCTCTCACTGGTCAAAGGGGAGGCAGAGCCAGGAAATACGTTGCTTCAGGATCCGCAGGGCTGCTGGCTCTTGAAGGTGCCCCCAGAGTGGAGCAAAATTTTTTCTGGAGTAGTTGTCCCTATTACGTTGTATCCTTAGGGTGTTAACTCTGCCACTCTGCTTCTTTAAACCAGCCGAATTCGTAAATACGTAAAAAGCCTGGATGGGCGAAACGTGTGCAAAGATTCCTGCCGGGGCAGAAGGGCTGTGTTGGAGCCTTGCCCTGCACTTTTAGATCTGCTTTCGGGGTGCGAGTCTGTGGAGTCCCACACATTGGAAATACGGTCGGTTCAGGCGGTCGCAGTCCCTTGATGTAAATTTGTCGTAGTGGGTATAGCCCCTGCATGGGATATAGCGTAACCCATATGTGGGATATAGCGTAGCCCCTGCGTGGGATATAGCGTAACCCGTACGTGGGATACAGCGTAGCCCATACGTGGGATATAGCGTAACCCGTACGTGGGATATAGCGTAGCTCATACGTGGGGTACAGCTCAGATCCGTGAATTGTGGTGAATACTTTTGTCTTTTAATTTTGCAGTTTGGGAAGAATGAAAAATTATTTAGAGCACACACTCTGTACACGAGACTGAACTGTGATACAGTTTACTTTGTGTGTTGTGGTTTTAAGGAGAATGTTATTCCTGTACATGTGAGTATACAGTTGTGTACATCTGCATTTAATACATTCACCATCTGTATTTTTGTCCGTGTGTCTCATGAATACAGGCAACCTTTATCTTTTCTTAGACAAAGACTGATCATGTTTCTAATTTTTCGATTGCAAATTCTATGCGTGAGGTCAAAGAAGGAAAGAAACACGAAACCATGGCCAAAGAAGAGACGAACCTTGGCTCCATGCACTCCTTGCAGAGGTCTTGGATTGTTACATTTCTAACAGAAACTAATAGGAAGTGAACTTGTCACCAGATACAAAGCAACTGCAAACCAAAAAGTCAGCATGGGATGGGTTCTTCCCATTCATATTGACTGAGAAAGAGTTTCAACTTAACAAATATATTTTAAGGTGTGACAGGAAAATCTGAGTGAAAAACTTGCAGAAGTTTATCAAAAAACAAACACCCCAAAGTTAGCTTTTGGTCTTTGTTGATAGCGTACATTTCCCTTTCCCAGTATTTGTATGAGTAACTCATTCAACCCCTGATCCTACAGACCAAGATTAAACCCCAAAAGAGGGTTCAATCCATGTTAAGAATTCAATGCACATTTCTCTATCTCATGTCTGAATCAGCCTTGTCTGCAGTGAAGCTTCAACCCCAACACCAAACCAGCAGATTCATCTTCAGCCTGAGCCACCAAGTTGCCGAGCAGCAGATTTCAAAGCAATTTGATTCAGCTTCCCTGACACTTCTGGTACTGAACAAGCAAAACCACAGATACAAACCTTGTTTTCTCTGAACGCTTCAAGGCAGAGAGAGAGAAGGGAAGATGGTGGAATAAAAGGATCTGTTTCTTTTCCATTTCTGTTCATCTGATAACATTTTGGATGTTCGGCATAAACTTTGTTAACTTATGGCTGAATATCCCATTTCATAAGTTTGAGGCAAGGAGGTTCCAAGCAGATAACTGCAGCGTTGGAGCATCTTTGTGCATTCTGCACAGTACTGTGGTGCAGGTGTTTTCCTGAGCAGCAGTATGGAAATGCCCAAGGTAACCCTTCAGTCCGTGATATTAGTCTGAGTTTTCTGCTGTAAGTCTTGCTACAGATGCCTGAGGTGTTTGGCAGGGTATGGAGTGAAGCCGAAGGCATTGTATTTCCTAGTTGCACCTTTTTTTTTTTTTGCATAGGAAAATTAATCTCTGGTGCAGCATCTGCTTCTTAACAAGGCAATGTCTTGTTTTCCTGCCAACATGTCATGAAACTTAAAGACATTTTAATCGCAGGAATAGCTTTTCTGCTGCTAGTGACTCATCACTTAGTGCTCAGAACCAAGGGCCTCAGTTCAGCTCAAACACAGTGCCCAGTGAAGGCAATCTGAGAAATTAAATTATGGACATACTTGATTGCAGGAGGTACATTCAAATCGTATTACATATATACAATTGCAACCAACGCTTAACTTTAGTGTAGAATAAAAGCATGAATATCAACTGAATTGTCAAAATTAATTAAAAGAAGAGAGGAAAGCATCACAATGGTCTCTTCCTATGTTCTCTGTTAAGATCAACATGTTCTTCTGGAATGTTTTGACCTCACTGTAATGCTGTAACCTCACTGCAGTATGATGCAGCCAGCAGTCTCCTTGAAAAGATATGCCAAGCTTTCAGGCAGTGCCAGGGTACTGACTTGTCCCTCTCAAATGGCAAGGGGCACCCTGAGATGCTCCTGTCCTTTAGGCCTCCAGGTGAGACCCACAGAGATCCCTCTGAATCCTTCTGGAGATGGAGGAGCCGTTATTAAAGAGCCCTTCTCCTGCAGCCTGTGTCCTGCACCCTGGCTGTGGCCCAGGCAGGCAGGCTTTGGGCAGAGCCCAGCACGCTCCGTTCTGGAGCCGGCTCCCTGGAGCAACACGTCTTGGTGCGGGGTGAGGACCTGCTTGGCCGGTTCGCTGAGCAGAGGCTGTGCGAGAGGAGCAAACCACGCTCTTCAGGGCCGGCTGCCTGCATGTGCGCCCAGAACCGTCCAGCGCACCTGCCCAGGCCGCACATCCCTGTGCAGGGAGTGCGAGCTGGACCGCTTAGAGATGGGCGTAGGGCAGGGGCGATGGGCGTAGGGCAGGGGCGATGGCCACAGCTTGCAGAGCATCCCAGCCACAGGGCGGTCTGTTGGCGTGGGTTCCGTGCAGAGGGACCACACAGGGGAGGGCTGAGGCTACCTCTTGCCTAGGCAAAGGCGAGGGGGGAATCGACTTCACCTTGCCAGGGCGAAGGACCCCCGGTCAGGGTGTGGGGTAGGCGGAACTTCCATCTGCAGGCTCAGGCAGAAAGAAGAGGAAGGGGGTGAGGGAGGGTGGGGGTGACCTGGCCGGGGAGGGGGACAGGAATGCTGCGGTGGGGCCGGGGAGGCCGCCTGGGGTTGCCGGTGCCCGCGGACCCCCGCGGCGGCTGCCGGACTACGAATCCCAGCGTGCCCGGCAGAGCAGGGGCCGCGCTGCGCAGCCGCCGCGCCGGGCACCCACCTGCCGCCGGCGGCGCCGGGCTCGGGGCGCGGAGGTGGCGCGCAGGCGGCGCCGGGCGAGGGCGCGCAGGCGGCGAGGGCCGGCCCCACGGCGGGGTAAGGCGGCGGCCGGGGCCGGGGCCGGGCGGGCTGGCGGGGCATCGCCCGCGGGTGGCGGCTCCGCGCACTGCGGGCCGGGGCGGGGCGGGTGCGGAGCATCCCCGGCTGCGGCGTGCGGGAGCCGGCGGGGCCGGCCCGGGCGGCACCGCAACGCCTGAGGCTTCCGCGGCGGGCGGGGTGCCCTGCCCCTCCTGCCTCTTTTTTTGTGTTTATTTGTTTCTAATAGCGCGTTTACAAGGGAATGCGTTTGTGTTTATTTCGATGCGCTCGCCCCCTTTATGTCGGGCGTTAACCGACAGAAGTCAGGTGAAGCGATTAAATCCCGTAGGAGCAGGTGGTGTTTTTGTAAAGGCAGACGAGCTGCCCCTCGCCGAGCCCTCCTGCCCTTTGGGTATCAGAAATACAGGAGGCCGGGGCGGGAAGCGGTCCGAACGCAGATGCCGATGGCAGCCTCGGGAACGGGGTGCGGATTCAGTACCGTTCAGTAACATTTGCAGGCTCCTGATGAGCAAAATGTGTCCTCAGAACCCGCACGCTGGCATTAGATACCGCACGTGCTCTATTTTCTCATCTTCCAATTACAAAATGATCAGGGTGGCCCTCCGCTAATTCAAGGGGTTTTGCTTGGGTGGAAGCTTTGAGGGAATTTCTGTTGCCAGAGTAAAAATCCACAGCTGATCAGTGAGAAACACATAGAGAAATCTGAGGTCTATAACACCAAAAAATAAATGAAAACTGGTTACATTCACGTGACCACCCTGAGCTTAGGAGTGACATAAACTTACGAAAAACCATGGTAACATTGTTAATGATGAAACAAGTTCAGAAATGTATCAATACCAATGTTAAAATGATTGGAAGAAGTGATAATGTATTTATGCCATGAATGATACGCTGTGTAGATCTATGCTTTTGAAAACGTTCAGTAGAAGTCTTCAGTAAGACTTTATTGAGTTGTGTATTTGTAGTAAATAGGTGCAGTCTTTCAATTTCTTATCAGAAAGCTTTTCTTTTACTGATTATTCTCAGAAATTGTCCTTGAACTTCCTGTGTTCCGCCCTCCACTTTTGGAGATAGAAACATGTGATGGGAAAGAAACACCTGGGACCAACTGGCCTAATACTGCAGGCATCGCATCCTCGCATTCCTCGCAAGGGATACAGTTATGAGAGAAACGAACTCAAACTCAGGGATGCATGGAAGTGTCTCACTGAATTATGCTAAGGATACTACAGTCTTTTCCGTGTTATTCTGCACCCATTTGCTACCTAATAGACTGTCTGCCTTTGCTGCGGTGCTGTATGGCATATAGCTCTTAACTGGCTTCCACTATATGTATATATTAACATTTTTACTATTGAGTAAAAGATGAGTAAGGTTATGTGAGTCCTTTCAGTGACTCTGCTGACCTATAGTCCGTAGGTATCTTCTCTCCCACTCATCTGGCTTGGTTGGATTTGTCTGAACTCAGCCAGTAGCCTCTCTCATCTTGACAGTCTAAATAGCTTTGTTCAAAATGGTGCACTTTGCTCTCTAGTTGCATAACTTTTCTTCCTTCCCCGAATTATTATTATTTCTAGTATTTTACAACTTCTGGCAAGCAATGTTTATGCATTTCTGCTGTTATTAATCTGCTCTAGGGTTTTCTGCAGCATTCCTAAGTTATTGAATCTCATAGCTGGATGTCCTCCTGTGGCTGGGTGTCCTTTTGACCAAGGCTGTGGTAGCTGTGCAGGGTTTTGCACGGAGAGGCACCAGGTAGCATCCTTGAGCCCCGTGTACTTGCAATGCTAGGTAAATACCGGGGTGAATGCCTACATTCTGCTTACTGACCCTAACACACAAGTGTAGCGGTGGCTTCTGTTTAACAGTGGAGTTTGATCATCATTATTTGGTGCCACCGAAATCCGTAAACTTATTTTTCAAATGCTTCTTTCTTAGGATTTTTTTCAAGGAACAGCTGGGTCTGAATAGTTCTAAAACTGGGAATAGCAGAACAGCAGTAGCACACCATTTGCTATCTGTTAGCAGCACAGGTACAACAATACTTTAAAAAATATTACCTGGTGTCCTTTTTTCCTATTGATGTTTCCAACATATGAAAAACAAACACTAGTGTTGTCTTTCCCAGGACTGCTCTGGTCTATTTTGTTATGAAAATAAAAAGTGTATTTCCAGGTACAATTCCTTCCTCTATTTATTGTTTCAGCCATCAGGATGTGCACATCACAGACGGTTTCTGTTATTAGTTTAGAGCTAAAATACAAAAAATATAGGTAGTTACTATGTCTCCATACATCATAAGGAGAAAAAACAGCTTAGGAAAGATGCAAGAAGAGAGGTGTTTTTTAGAAGTTATCTAACAGTGATCATTATCAGTGACCATAGTTCTGTGGTCAGTAGTATAAGCTCTTAGCCCAACCTTTGCTTCTCTCTCTGCTGTATTTTCACCTGGCATAGATCGTTAATTTAAAAAATCCACTTAAATGAGTAAGACTGTCCACAGAAGAAGGAATCCATAGCTGTCCAACACTTAATACTTGGAAGACAGTTCAATTCTTCATCTTGCTGCAGACTTTCCATTTGACCCTGAACAATGCACTTCTTCCCTCTGACAGGACAGTGAAATGGAGAGGCTCTCAGGTGGATGGATGACCACAGCAGTTGTTCTCCATGTAAACATGATCGATCAGTGAGGATACCAGAACCCAGCCTTTGGCTTCCTGAGGATGCCTTTTTAGAAAGCTGTGGGTAATTCATACTCCAGTGTATGCTTTGCGTTGCATTTATGGTAGGTGTGCTGGTGGCAAGAACTACAATTCTTTACACAACACAGAATCTGTGAAACTTAACTGGATGACAACACCATTTTCTGAACGTCACAGCTATTCCCATGATGTGTGTCCCTTCCAACCCAAACTATTCTATGATTCGATGCTACAGGAACCAATTAATCCATGTTCATCTGGGACTACAGAGCCACAGGCTGCTGTGTCACAAGACTGGGACCACGTACACTCCAGGGCACTGCTCACCAGAGGAGGTACAACCTCTTGTTCCAAGGTAGACCAGCACCTACCTATTGCAGAACCAAACCTGCCGAGCCTGGTAGTTACCCAAAGAGGTTAAAATATCATTGGTGCTCCACAGAAAATCATGAGGCTGTTTTCTTCCAGTTGCTATCAAATGGGCACTTACACTGTTGTGCTATCACTTACAACACGGACCAGCATCATTCCTGATAGTCTCAGTCAGCTGTGGTATTAAGTCTTATCCCAGGGACTGTCAGTCCACCACCGCTCGCACAGCTCAGCAGCAGGGTGTTTCTGGAGCCTACACACGACAAATTGTGGGCAAGGCTGCCATTTCATAGTCCGTTTTATTTGTTTAACAAGACTCTGCCCTCCAGGATTTTCAGGCTAGCACTTCACACAGCTCTCAGTTTCAGACAGTAACTGTGTTATGGTTTTATTTTAGAAAAGCTAATTAACCTTGCATGGATTTTAAAATAATCAATTAAGTCCTAAAGATGGAATAAACCTACCTTCCAGTTCCACAAAGTTACCAGTTGCAATGAGTAGAAATAGAAGATGGTTGCTTCATTATTTTATAACTAAAACTTTACACCTCTGTAAACAAGGTGGAGTCCCTCCCTGCAGGAGACACGACAGACAGATGTCTCCAGTCTTTTCCATTTCCTATTCCTGACACATCGCTGGAGTGTCAGAGCACCACACAAAATCTCACTAATATCTGTAACCCTTAGGTTTGTTCTGTCATCCTCTTCCTGTAGGTAGGAACTGAGTGATTCAAAGGTTGCTCTTTTTTTTCGTAAGACTGGCTTGAATCCTCATATAGTAATTGTATCATTAGCCATAATTTTTTTATGGAAACAAGTCTAGTGGTTATGATCTAAAAATATGATGATACTCAGAAACAGGTTATAAATTCGTCAGTCATTGTAAAGAAAATTAATTTCTTCCCAGGACTTACTTTAATGTTTTGAATGATTATGAATAATACCACTAATGTTATTTTAGAACCAATCAGAAATTAGTTATTGTATAACTTCATTCTGCATCACTGGGAGAAGCATTAATGTTTCGTCTTTCTTTAATTGCCAGTGAAAAACCTTTCATGTTATCTGAATCAAAGGGAGTACAGCCCTTTGTATCTGCTATAAAAAACGATACGTTCATATGGATAATTTTGCAATATACATGGTGGTTATTTTCTTCTAAAGGGCATGATTGAACTCCCATTAAAGTGAGTTGATGTCATGCATTTTATTTGCAGAGGAGTCGTCAATCCCTCAGGAAAGCAGCGAGCTGTAATGTAAACTACAGAGTGGCAGAAGCATTACCAGGGTTCAGAAAGGCTCATCCAATTATGCAGTGGTATCTGACCACTGAATGATTATCCTAAAGGTTCAGGCCTAATCTAATAGTAGGACAACATAATTGTTAATTGTTTACCAGTCTCTATATGGGACTGAACCAGTTGCTAGGAACAGAATATGAAATAACCCTACATTAGCCCTGGGAAAAAAACCAGCATTTTAAATACATAGGGATTTTTAGGGATTCTTGGCTACAGTATGACAAAAGATGGCAAACTGGGCTGGGAGTAGTAGAGGTTTGGGCCGCATCATTACTCTCCCAGAGCCGGCCCTGAGCTCAGTGCCATGTGCAGCTGAGCACGCTCCCCCCCAGCCCCAGGGACGCCCTTTCGAGGGACCCAGTTCCACAAATCCTTAAACAGGTTATTTGCTTTGATTCCCCAAGTGATCGTGCTGCGCCCTGGAGGGAAAGGGTTAGAAAAGGTGACTAAACCGGAGCAGTTCAGCACTCCTTATGTCATGAGTTCTTCAGAAGTTATTTTGGGGAAAGAGGCAAAAATGTTGGGGAATTCTAGAAGACCAATTTTTTTTCTACAGTTCTCTTCCATTTTCTACCTATGTGAGTTTCTTTCATGTGTTTACTGTCTCTATCTACACAAGGACCTGTAGCTCATACCATTTTCATCATACACAAAACCCCCAGTTTAATCATCCTTCACTGATGTTCCTATTGTACTTCTGTGCTGAGCTGGCCCTAGTGCATCCTTTCTAGCTTCTCTGAGATTCCTGAACCTCCTAGTTCAAAACCAAGAGGAAATTTTGTACCACAAAACATGATCTCTGAGTATATATCTCCCATATGTTCATGGTTAGAAAGTATGTATTGGTCTTGCTTTTTAAGTGTAAAATAAAAAAGGAACCTTATTTGTAAACCAAATAAGGAAGTATTTATGAATTTTAAATTTTTTTTCCTTAAAGTTTGAGCTTTCAACAACCCAGCCTTATTTTTCAGTTCCCAGACAGCAGAGAGGTCCCCTGTCTGGCATTAACTCTATTGTTGGGAGCACTCCATTGCCTGGGCAGTGCGGGACAATCACCCTCCTTCTACGGAGCATCTGCTTGTGGTGCACAAACACTGCTCTTAATCATAACGGCCCCAATCCTATTTATTTGGTCCAGTATCAATTTAACTTGGGATTTAGTCCACCTGTTTCTTATTTTCATGTTTAGCTACTCAAAACTATTTAAAGAAAGGGAAGAATTTTATCCACATTTACAGATCAGTTTCACAGCTATTGTTCAAAACACAAGTATTCACCAGAGACAGTTTAAAATAGATCATGCATCAGGATTTCTTTTGTAAGCATCAGTTGCCATGATTTGCAAAAGTGAGAACAATTTATTAATTCTGATTATATAAAAATATTTTTTTTTTGTATAAAAATGCAGACTATGTTGGATTATTTCCCATTCAGTACATCTCTTTACATAATAAATGCACATTGCCATGCAGTTGCATTCTTAGCTTGTACACACTATCAAAAGCTAGAAATTAAAGTAATCCTTATTACAATATTCTTGTCTCTACAGGACCTCAGAGACATTATGTTTTTCTAGGTGTATAGCCTGTATTTTAGACAGCATGTGTGACCTGATGTGCCTTTGTAGCTGCTGGTCCGTAGAAGGTCCTGCAGTTCAGGCTGTTCCAACACTCCTCAAGGGATCCAAGCCAATGCGAGTGGGACCTCTCTGGCATCTGACATTAATTCAGCAGAGGATTGATTCCATCTCAGAAATAAATACCTGTATCAGCAGTAGAAAATTGTGACAGTGTTATGGTATCAGCAGAAACTACAGCCTAGCTACTCTAGAAAACCCTTTCAGTAGCGTATAAGGATTATAACAAAAAACTACTTTTGGAATACAGCAAAGTTAGAGGAGTTATAGCACAGCAGGTGTTGACTACATAAAGCAATGATGATTTTATGCAGGCTGACTAATGACACCGTTTTTGTCTTTAAAAATGTAGTTAGAATCCTGACATTGACAGGCATGGGGGAAAAAGCTGCCCCAAATAAAACAAAAGTACATAGTTCTTTAGATGTAAGCAAAGATAAAAATATAGCAATGGAGTCTTTGAAGCTCACTGCGAAACATCTGTGCTCCACAAAGATTTAAAAGAGCACAGGGTTAGCAGAAATGCTGCTTTTGTAGTTCTGCACTGTCCTGAATCAGCACAGATTTTACCTGTTGGGCACCTGACAGCGTGCTTTGCTGTTTAACAGGGGGTATTTGAGCCCACGGTGAACTGCGATGCTCCGTATTGAAACTAAATGGAAAGAACAATGGGATTTGTGCTTCTTTATCCCTTACTCTCCTTATTCACTCTTCCCAGTAAGTTTGAAGGGAAATTCTGTAGTCTTAGCCACGGTCCCTCATTCTGCTTCCCTCAGTGTTCCTAATAATGTCCACAACATTCAACAGCGTATTGCCTCTGCCATCGGCCATCGCCTTGGATTGAACATCTCCTCTCTACCGTGTGACACCTGATCTGCTTTTGTGTCCTCGAAATAACAGCAGCTGGGAGCTGTGGGTTAGTTGCGATCACTTTTTTAACTGATTAAAGTTTGGAGCATGTTTGTTTCGTGCAGTAATCATAACAAAGGAAATCCAGTGGATACAATCTGTAAAAAGTAAACAGTATGTGCACACTCAGGAAAGTCAAACCACAATAAGAAGCAGCCCAGACAGCATATGGCCCTGTTTACATACACAACACAAACAGTATGAAATCCAATTAGGAAGGTGGAGATTGTAATCATTACATTAGACAGCAATTTCCAGAGTATGCGAACGCAAGGCTTCAGCATTTCCTTCTCAGGCTGAATGGTGCTGAATTGTTAGATTTATCTCATTCCTTGGTTTCTGATAATGTGATTGTGGTGAAAGGTCAAGAGAGAGCACAAAACCAGGACACGAATGACAGGCATTTCAGCAGAGCTTTTACCAGCCTGTACGGCAGGGTGCAAGCTCCAGAAAAGCTTTACTACTTACAGGGATTGTGGACAAGGAAATTCCCTAAGCGGTGTCTTTTGCTTTTGTACAGTCACAGAAGAGTTGTGAATGGGAAAATATCATGGAAATTTCTGTTGCAAATGTATGCGTGCAAGAAAAGCATGATTTCCAGTTCTTCCATGCATCACTGGTTTAACAAGGGTTATCCAACGTACTGCTTCATGCTGTGAGAGAAGTTGGACTCATACATCTTTAATATCTGGGTCTGTATTTCTCTGTGGGTACCCTTGCTGCACATGGTCAAATATTTTATCTTCCTAATAATTAAAAGCAAACAGTTACAATATTGAAAACTGTCACATGTTGAAAAGTGTGTCCTGGCATGTCTTCCTTTTATGGACAATCACTTAGGTGATTCACAAAGAAATCAACAACGCCTGGTACACACAAATCGTCCTCTGCAGTAATTACCGTGAGCATCTGCATTCCACTTTGCAAACCTTTTAACAAAAGCCATTACATACATGGTCTTCCTGATATTGGTAGAACAATTCTTAGCTGCGTTCCCTGGTGGGAATCGTGCAGTGCCACACAAGCGAGGGAGAGGTACCGGTACCAGGTGTCCGGCACAACGGGCGTGCTGAACCTCAGCCAGGGAAACCGTTTTGTACTCTTACAATATTTAATTCCCCTAACCTTGCGATTACATTTCTGTCTTTTCTAGGGATGCGATTAAACTCTAATAAAATAACCATTTAAACCCTTAACTAGAGTTTTAAAAAGCTCTAATCCCCTCAAAGAAATGTTTCAGCCCCGTTAATGACTGCTAGCTGCAGTGTTACGTGTTTAATGAGTTTATCCAAAGAAACTTGGAGAAGGCGCCTGATGCCTTGTACAGAAATGTTGTACTGCAGCTGAATTTGTTTTTACAGTTTAAACAAATATGCTTATCACTTTTAAAGAAAATGCTGTCATTATTTAAGAAGTAGTTTTGGTAACAAATTGCATCAATTAAACGTATGCAGAACCAGTGTTCTCTTTAAGCACCAAGTTCACAAATACCTTAGCTCTTTTTAACTTTTTCTGCCAAAATACCTCTCACATTTATCACATATGATAGAATTTTGATTATATAAGAATTTCTCACAACTATTGTAACTTTGTGAAACATCAGATGCTGAATAACTTCCTAAAAGAAACTTGCCATGTAAAGAACAGTTGAATTCTACCATGACATTTGGAATGGTGTGACAATGATGTCATCCTATGAAAACAGGGACAACAAATACAGCAGTAATAAGGAAAAAATGAGAGTGTACAGGGGAAATAATGCTTTTTCTTGGAATAGGATGTTTAAGTGTTTTAAGTCAAGGCTTACTATGTCTTGCAATATTCATAGAATTACAGATTTTTCAAATTTGTAATTCTACTCATTATTCTCTTCCCCTTCTACAGGTGGCTGATTTCTAGGCTTTTCAATAAATAGAAAAATGAGATATGTTTTAATATTCAGCATGTTAATAGTGAAACTCTAAGGAAATGCAACATTTTTGTTTGGATTTTGAATAAAAGGAAAATAAAGATCAGGCTTCCAGCTCATATGAAGAGCGATAGAACCCGCATGGATTTTGTTAGCTTACAACAAGTGAGGACCTGGCCAAAGGAAATCAGAGCTTGGGTTGATACATAAGCCAGATGTATGTGCCAGTTGGCTGGTTTCCATATCAACTGTAACTTTGAAATTTGTGAATGCAAAAACTCAGCTGTTAACTGCACAGCTAGCTGTGTAATTTGGAGAGCTCTGGTGCTGGTGTGGGAAACTGGGCAGACTTGGGAGGGCCTGGAGTACAGTTAAAGTCCCCAGGTAATGCTGTTTCTGATCCACATTAATTCTCTTTCACTCCATCCATTTACAGGCAGATTCTGGCTCTCGAATTGGTCTGGACAGGTTAAAAAGAGCAAGTAAAGACAGAGTCCTTCATTGCATGACAAATTATATGACAATGACTATTGTAGCCATGCGAATGACAATTTCTTGTTACTGATCGGTTGGGATCATCAAACAAGGAACCACATTCAAGTATGAAAATGTAAAGAGTTTGTGAAATACTAAATCTGTATTTTTTTCATGACTGTGTTTTGAAGGCCTGCAGGTGCCCCATGCAGCAGACTAATTTACAGATGATCTTTGAAGCTATAAGTAGCATATCCCCACTGCAAGAATTCTTTTGATGATAAGTTCTATCATTTGTAGCCAAAAAATTTGAAATAAGACTACCAACCAGCATACTTCAAAGCTGCTTAGGTAACCAGAATGTCCTAAAAAGCGAGCCAAGACAATGCAGGTAAGCCTTCAGCCATCAGCAAAGCTGGGATAAAATAGAATACCTCAAGGCATAACATTTTATTTCTTGTTTGTCAGCGTTGGACTCTTTCCTGTGACTCTACCACTTTCTTTTGCCTTTAGCCAAAAGAACAAGCAGATACTGCTGTTTCTAAGTAAATTAAATAAAATAGATTTATCTCAATAGAAAAGGGTAAGTTCCCAATGTTTTTTCTTTTCTGTCTCAAAGCTTCTCTTTGCTGCTGCACCCATGAGGTCCCTGAGCATACCGTACCCTTCCTTGCTATTCCTCAGCGATAGCATTGCCAGGACATCTTCTGCTTTATTGTCATTAATAAAGTGTAAATGTGACTCTCAGCATGCAGGCTCTTCAGGACTATTACCAGCTAAACGAAGATACTCATAACACTTTATTGTTAACAGTGAGTGAAGCCGCAAGAAGCTCAGTACTCCTGGATGGTTGACATCTTGAAGAGCAGCATCAGTCGAGCAGTGCAGCGGGAGCCATGTCTCTGCCCTTCCGAAAAGAGCTGGAGAAATACAAGAATATCAATGAAGATGAAATACTCAGCAAACTCTCGGAGGACGAACTGAAACAGCTAGAGCATGTTCTTGATGACCTTGATCCTGAGGTTAGTAATGGGGACTGGGGGGATCACAGTTCAAAAGCTGCCCATTATAAATGCCTCATACTGCAGCATTTTGTATTTGTATCCTGTTACAAGAGAGGCAGTAACCTAAAGGATGAGCAGCTCAGCTAGGGACATTTGGTTTTATTCCTGCTTTGATGTGCTACAAGTGTGTTCTTTCTCTCTTTAGACACGAGCTTGTCTGCAATCTACATCTTTAATCATGTTTGTACACTGCAGCATGATGAGGAGCTTTTTATGGCTGCTATTTCCGAGCACACCAATAAACAAACAAACATAATGTGTGGCTGTGAAGATCAGCTCTTCAGAACTTCTGAAATCTGTTGACTCTGTCATTCAGCACAGATATTTTTAGCTGTAGAGAATATATTTAGGCACGATTAAGAAAATAAGATTCAGCTACACAACTGTCATTTTCTGGAGAGCAAGGATAATTTGGATATTTGAAGGCACTCTCACAAAGAATCTAAAGATCTCTGGCCTGGGAACCACTTGGTCCTACAACAATGAGGTTACAGTCTGGTTGGGAATTCTGACTCCACCTGCCCCAAAAGCTTCCAAACTGATACAGGAGTTTGAAAACTGGCAGGTAAACTGGCAGATAAAATTGGTTCACTCTGGAGACAACATAAATTTGAAAAATCACAATAAATTAAAGCTTCTAGTTTTAGAGCACAAATTTATCTGGAAATTAAGGGTGGGCTTTACTGTTGTCTTTCTTCGTGCTGCCACTTCCCTCGCTACTACCACTTCTGCAGTGCATTTTCTGGTATTTTCAAGTATCTGGCATCTCAAATAGAGACACAGAACATTAAAAAAAAAAAAACCAAACAAAAAACCCAACAACCAACCAAAAAACAGGCCACTGTACACTTGTAGTCAAGTAACATATGTACAATAAATTTGTAGCACTCTGGGCACATTTGTGCACGCACAGATGAAGTGTCTAGTGACTCGAGTTCACTGGTTGTGCTCAGGATTTGCTGGATATTTGCCATGGATCAGATTTACTGTGCGTGTTCTGGCCAACGATGAAATGTTTCTGCAGTACTCTGGGGCATCTTCAACGCGTTTGCTTTACTGCATGTGCACTGCAAAGTCCATGTACCTGAATTCCTTTCTGGGATTTCCTCCTGAAATGTGGGAGCCTTATGCATCTTCCTATATTATGGGATGGAGATGCAATCCCGTGGTCAAGTATCTACATGTTTAAAGTGAGGCTTCATCTGCTTGCTTCCTGCATACTCTACATAGCTGAAGTTCACATAATTCACCAATTACTTTCTATGCGTGCCATTCATTTCTGAAGTCCAAGAGACATCTGCATTAGACTGAAAGGAATTCTTGAAAAAAATGAAAAGAGAGAGAGAAAAATGGGGAGGAAAAAGAGTAAATTAAGAGAAGAAAATCTATAGAAAACTTATCCTAGTCTGTTTACCTGGACTGCAAACTCTGTGGTTATTATCTGCGATGAATGCAAAGGACTCTGATCTCCTTTAGTTCTTTGGTGTTACAATTGTAAATATGGTTAATAAAAATATTAATAGGTGGTACAATCAAGAAGCCTGGAAGATATACTGGTTTTAGTGGTTAAATTTAGGTAATGTGTGTTATTGCTGTCATCAAAGGGCATTATGTGAGGTAACATGCAACTATGGTTTAACTTAAAAAACAACATTGAAATGAAATTTGGAACACTATATGAAATGCCCTCATCTCTGCTACATGCTTCTCTCTCTTTCACAGAATGCCTTGCTTCCAGCGGGATTTCGGCAAAAGGACCAGACCACTAAACCTGCCACGGGCCCTTTTGACAGAGAACGCCTGCTCTCGTACTTGGAGAAGCAAGCGCTTGAGCACAAAGACAGAGAAGACTTTGTACCATTTACAGGCGAAAAGAAAGGTATTGTCCATCTTTGTGTCACTGTTGAGTAACAGACTGCCTGAGCAGCCTGGCCTTTTTGTGGAATTCTCTGGGACAAAGGAGGTGGAGGCTGTCACCATGCAGGGTGAAGCTGCTGGATCTGGAGCTGCTGTAGCAGGAGCTGAAGCGGTGCTCTGCCTTGCTGCTCTGGAGTTAAAATTGCATATATAACCAGGCCATTGGTGGGTATGGGAACACATCAACTCCAGTCCAGCAAAGGGCTCAATCAGCAGCTCCCAGATCAGCAAATGCCTCCATTTGCAGTCAAGGATGGGCCAGGGTGGCCTCGCTAGCCTTACGGGGACTATTCCCACGTTAAGCGTTAGGCCCATGCAAGGGTACTGTAGTGGGGGAGGCGTTTAGGAGGAAACATATTAAATGCCTTTCTAAGTAAGTATTGCCTACAGTTGCTGTGAATAACAGCTTAGGGAATACACTTACAAAAAAATAAGTATTTTTCCACTTGTTTACTAGCACATCTGGCAATGCTATTCATGCAGACAATTTCTCTGCTTCCCTTTGTCCTACAGCTACAGGAAAAAAAGGGAAAAACAGGAAAACCTAATTCTAATCATTCTAACATTGGTAGGATAACCTTAGGGCAGGAACAGTCATATTTTTAAGCGAACAATGTTCCTTTAACACTATTATCTCCTTTTCCTCATTTATATACAGTGGATAAAAATGCCTACCTCAGGCCACCTCTTCATTCAAGAAGGAACTCATTGTGTCTGGGTCCATTTTTGACCATTTGATGAATTTGCCATTATTTCAATGGGATTTGCTTAATGGAAAGCAGATATTTCAAGAAAGTGCAACATTTTTACTTTACGTATCATTATCAAAGATATAAAATGTTATCTGCAGGCCAAGAGTTGATACTGGCATTACATGGTGTTCTCATTCTTTGAAACAATGATTTTAGACAAACAAGACCGTTTTCAGCTCGATTTGATGAATGTGTTATTTTATCATGCAGCATGTTCTTTAATCTACTTTTTTTTCCATCGTATCTCACACCCAGTGCTATTCACAGGGTTGATGCTGAGCCCACTGAAACGCAGTGACACTGCAGTGATCCTGCTGGTAGCAGGAGTGATCAAGCACATACTGAACAGAAAAGAAAACAGTTTATTGTACTATGGATTTATTATCCATTGTTTCCCTGTTCCAGTCTCCTACACACTGCGGTGTTGCCAGTACGAGTTACCGCTTGCAGGTCTCTGCGTATTTATACCAACACCTTCAGTCAGGTCTCACCTCACTGGTATTTACTGACTTAGGGCTAAGCCTTTGCACTTTGCACTGCCGTCCTGCTTGAGATCTCCAAACATGCCTGGGACATAAGTACACAGAAAACCAGCAGTGCATGGAAGTGCCTATACCCATGGCACCAGCACTTGATCTCTACAAAACTAATCCCTGCGTTGTCCATGACGGTGTTATTGTACGCACTGACCTGTTTATTCTATTTCACTTTTCTTTTGATGAGGCTAAAGCAGGATTATTCCTATATTTGCTTCCAGATGCCCTTAAAGTGTTTATTAGTGCTGCTTATTAATTCCTGCTGTCTCTGGTGTGGAAGTACCCCTGCTTTGCAAACACAAATAACCACACATGTCACTTTGCCCTCAGCACAGACTGAATTCAGCCGTGCTAGCATTTAATTCTATTCTTATTTTGGTTTTTGAGTCACTGTGATCATTTACTTTAAAATTACAATTTTAAGAATTTTTAAGAATTATCACAATTACAAGGTTATGACAGCATTTTAGGCTAAGGGAATTATTCCCTTAATTTTTCCTGTTCCTGGTACAACATCGATTCCTGACAAGATCTTCAGTAGCGGCTTTAGCAAATTAAGCCAAAAGAAAACAACCACATGTTCTGAGATTTCTGCAGTCATTTTACAATTATAATCTAAATACAAAGAATTCTACTGATTTTTCTTTGAAGTCAAAGGCCAAATACCATGAAAATACCTTGTATTTCTCTGTCAATATTAGAAATAACGGAATTAATCTGAGATCTGTACACCTGAGAGGTTCAGTAGTTTGACAAGTGAGAACTGGATGAACAGCACAGCGACATTTTTGTGCTGCTTGAAGGGAACTGGCTTTGAGAAAGAACCTGTTTATTTTGAGCTTAATTCCATATTGGTACTTTCTCTCCTTCTCCTGACTCGGCAGGAGGTGTCCTACAGAAAGATGACCAGGCTTCAAGCACTGGGCTTCTCTGTCTCCTTTTCTTGTTCTCCTTCCCCCTTGCTCCACACTGCAAAGATTTCTTGCAGAATCTGAGCCTTATAAAACATGATTGAGATCACCACCTGCCAAATATACTGAAATCTTCCTATGAACTGTATTCTAATTCTGATAATTGGGTGAATCTGGTGAAACACAATGAGTGTCACGTAAAGGCCATGCGTGGCTGGCTCTGGATCTTAGAATCCGTGCTCGTAACTGCGGCAGTACTTACTTTGACAAATTCAATTGAAGAGACAATAACAGAATGACTGTATTAAAATATTAATGACTTGATTTTCATTTATACTAAGATATTTTCTGTGCAAGGAAATAGAACAATCTTGCAAAGACTTTTCCAAGAGACGATACTACATGCTAGATTTAAAGTCACTTTAATTAGAGAATAATTAATATTACTCCAAAGCTTAGTAATTAGTTCAGGGTGAGTAATTTACATTTCTAAAATGTGTCTTCAAAAGAAACTAAATAAGAATATCTCTTGAGGAAAAGCTTTTTCTTTACCTTCTGCATGTTGATGGTCTCTAAGGTGTATTTAGAGATTGGTAAACATTTATATTATTATAGATGCCTGTTTATTTATATTATAGCACCGCTATAATATAGCCATACTGTAAATAGTCCCCAATTAATTTTACACTAATTCTGCTAGTTAAAAATGATGTTCTGGGGCAGCTCCAAAATGCATCCAGGTGTGTATAATTAGAAATGGGAGGTGCTGGATGTCAGTGTACCATTTGGCACTATTTACCATCTGAGAATATTTGTGTGTCAGTAGGATTAGAATATGTAAAGTGTTGTTTAAGCTTTTGTCACTGTTTTGTCCTTTGATATTTTTCTGCCACTGGGAAAGCATTTATTTTTTCAAATTTAGGAAGTGGGATGCTTCTACCAAATGGTAAGTGACATATCTACCAGTTCCTATGTTTATGAAGCAAAGCTGATACAGACTTGAAAATCCAGTGATGAGTCAAAAAGAAGGTGGCATTTAAAATATCCTCCTTCCAGAATAGTCTGTGACACATCATTATTGTTTATCCAGTGTCTCTGCCTCTCTTTTTTTTTTGTGTTAGTGTTTTATTGGAGAGTTCCTGACCAAAAAGCAATACTAAACAGCTGCTGAAGGACAGGATTCAGTTGCCTGTGTTGGTCTCTATATGCTGAACACAACCATCAGGTTTTGATTGTGCTGGAAAACAAGCCAAAACAAATTCCAGAGCTGACAGGGATATTCTGAGTGGTTGAATCACAGGAAGTGTTAAATATGAGCTCAAGGTGGGGGGGCTGGTCGTGCGGGGAATTGCCTTGTTTTTTATTGTAATTGTGGTTTTGAGAGGTTGGAAATGTTTGGCAAAAACAATTGAACGTATGGCATGCATTAGGGCTTTGGTACTCTGCCATATTTCAGCTTGTTAATGTACTACATTAATTGCTGTTAAAAAAAAAAAAAAAAGGTTTTAAGCCTGTATGGGATAGCACTCAAATTTCAATGAAAACCCAAGTTTTGCGCTGAACCAAGGCCAGAACGGTCCCAATTTTTTCAGACCGCTTTACCCCACATCTTCCCTAACACAAGCCAGGGGAGGGTACTTCGTGTGAGTGTCCCCATGGTGAGTGTTTGCTCCCAGTGTGGTATGCAAACGATCTGGTGGTTTTCAGGAACTGTTGTGCAACACAGCTGTTCATCAGCCATTCCCACAAACGGAGCGTTCGCTATTAATGAGCAATGGAGGTATAGGGAGTTAGGACTGATAATTGTAGCCATAGTGATTGGCAGTTTGTGTTTATTTTATGTATTTTGGATTAGTTCCCACTTAGGACAGATATTCCAGATATCCTTTCATGGAACCTGGTGATCTACAGAAGTTACTTAGACCGACCCACTGCATTTAACACATACAGCTGGAACAGCTGGTTATCACATTGTATCATTCCTGTATCATTTTCAAGTTCATAAAAGGTCTGGGAATAAAGAGAAAAGGTGGAGAAAGTAAGGAGCAGTGCAGAGCAATGTCAGTGCTGCATGTTCTCTCTTACAGAATGCAGTACTTATGTCTGATCTCAGTTAAGATCTGAGTACTACTGTAATACAAACATAAACATATTTACAACATTTCTGTTTCTGCTTTGTTGCAGTGGTTCTCTTAACTACATAATGCTAATGAAACATAATTGAAAAAAGTTCTATTGTGAAATATCATTAGATATGAAAAGCTGGCCATGCCATTTTTAATTGCTCTAAGGACTGCTATTTCAACCCTTCACCACTATCCCTGTTTTCTACAAGGTCTTCCGCTCCTTGCCAAACCATTTCATTTTGGATCCAATCCAGTTCTCATCAAAGTCATGGAAAAACTCCAGTGGGTTGGACTATTACTGCTTATGGCTGGAAAGGGAAGGGGAACACGCTTGAATGTGATTAAAAACTAACAATTTTAGCCAACTGATAAAAGGGAAAAGGAAAAAAATAAGGATGATTAAACCAGAGAACTTTTGGCCAAGCCCATGTTTTCAGTCACTGTGGCAGAGACCATCCATCTTGCGTGCGGTGCTGTGCCAAGCGGAGTATCAATAGGCAGCACTGGTAATAACAACAGGCATTTTCGGAAGGTCAAAGCATTGGAGTCGGTGCTAATGAGTTCCAATTGCAGTTTCTCTAACAGACCCTATCTAAAAACCTTAGGGTTTAGTTTACAGACACGATAGCTTTCTTGGATTGGCAAAGGCAGTCTTTTCACCCCCAACGCTGAAATGGTTTGTTTAAATTTTTGCCACCTTCTTCCTGTTCTTCAAGGCTTTAATTTAGAACCGATGTTTGTCTCTTAAGGCACTGAAAGTGCCGCAGTTGCTGACAGTAATGGCTCTAGCCAGTGCCTTTCACTGCTTGCTTTTGTCAGACCCTGTTTTAGTTGCTCATGACTCTGCCAGACTTGCACAGTTCACACTGAAATTTCCCATGCTGAGAGTCTGCCTCGGGCTGAATTTTTGGAAAGTGTCAGCAAAAAGGACTCAGCTGTTTCCAAGAACAAGATTAGGAGAAAACACATTGTTTTAGCCATCTAAAGTAAATTTTTCCAGCTGTTTTTTTTTATGAGCTGCAGTGCCTCCACGCTTTGAAGAGGGGTCTTGAAATGTGTGCCCTTTGCGATCCCCAGGGAAATCCACTTGAACTGGGCATCTTCAAAATATTGTACTTTCTTGTACATCCAGTTTGTTACACTGTTTTCCAAATATTCCCCCTGCCGTGACTATTAGTCATGTCCTCAGAGCTGTGACAGCCCAGCAGCGCCCAGAGAGACCTGGCGTGGCCGGCTGGAGGGTGCTGGGGCTGTGCGGGACGCTCTTTGAAATTGCTCGTCTGAGAGGCCACTCTCACCCCAGAACCAGGGGCAGGGAGACTCTGCTGCTCTGACAGAGCTCCCCTCCCTTTGAAAGGGCACTGTAAAGGGGAAAAAAAGAGTAAACAGCCAGCAGAGGTAGAGGGATTGGTTTTCAAGGAGCTGTACCTTCAAGATGAAGGACTGGATGTGGCAGCTCTGGGGAAAGGAGCTGCAGAAGAGAGCAGTGGTAAGGGAGAGAGGCAGAGGGAAAGGAAGTGGTGGGAAAGGTCAGGATTCAAAGAGCAGGACCAGGAGGCACAGGGGATGGGGACGGCATGGGGGGCAATGAGGAAAGGAACGAAGGTGAGGGATATGTGGAATGGGAGAAAAGAGGCCAGAAAGGAACATAACTAGTGTGGCATCTGGCTTTGCCTAAGTTTCAAGGTTCTCTGATGTCCCTGAGAACCTGAAGCCCAGTGGCACAGCTTGTCTTTCCTCCTCCTCTGCTGCCATTCAACATCAGAAATAAGAGCTTTCTGCTGCTGTTGGTGAGGCAGGTTAATCCAGAGGACTGCTGTAGGGCTACAGGGATCCTAACCATTGTGATGATCCATGTGAGCGTCTGATGAAATTCTGGGCTTCCTTCTGTTTTAAAGATTATAGGTTGGCTTTTATTTATTTTTGTTTGAGAAAGTGTACTTTTCAGAAGAATTCTTTAAAGGGTATCACTAAGGTGGTAGAATAACAGCACTCTGATCAAAGTCAAAGCTGCTGCTGCAATTTAACTTTGCTCCTTGTGTATATGCACAATAGATTTAATAAATTTGCAAAGTTAAGCTTTCCAATGTTGCTATTCCACTATCATAATTTTTAAGCATAGAATATGCAGACACTAATCCAAGAGTAACAGCACAGCAGCAATTATGATACTGCATTTTAATTACTGCTAGCTTTCAGCTTCACACTTATTTGAACTTGGCCTGTTTTCTTCATAATAATAAAATTAATTCCTGGTAAGAACTAATTTAGCACCATTTTCATAGAGCTCCATAAAGGAGCGTAAGGAGGCTTCAAAAAGAAAAGAATAGTGCAAAATGGAAAAAGTGAATCAAGTGTCTGTGATTTATGCAAGGCAGATTTCCAAGATCATTGAATTTCACTTCTAAGGTCAGTGGAGCATTCTGTGATTGAGAATAAACAGGCACTCACTGTAGTCAGGGATTCACTGAAAAGTAGGAAGTAAGAAGTGTAACCAGATATTTTCTTGAAAGTACAATAATCTGAACCATAGCTTATAGGAAAAGAAAGTACATTATTGTTTTACAGTCATAGCAGAAAATGCATTTGTATTATAAAATGAAGTAACTATTCTTAATGAAACAGATTTTAAATAAAAGGACATTTTTACAGCTAGTATAAATGGGTTTATTTCCCATTGCTCTGTGCTTTGTTGTGTTTTGGCTTGTTCAAGGTGTGAATAAGTACTAAGTATTTGTACTAAATAAAAATGGTGGCAATTTATATTTATTCACAAAAGTCTAATGACATAAAAAAGAAGACAGAGAGAAGACATACTAGAAATGATATTTCCAAATGTTGTAACCTATAAATGAAGATGAAATCCTCAAAATGTTTTTTAGATTGGACACACTAGTAAAATCCTACCAACTACGTAATCCTACCAAATTCAATTTTTTTCCCTTTAAATAACAATGAACAAATAAACTTACTTCAGGAAAAATACACTTAAAGTAGTCTCCTGTCAGTCAATACATTTTCCTATAGATGTTCAGATGTGGTTGTGCAGTTAACTGTTATTGCAAGGAGACGGAGGTAGGGATATGTCTCATCTCCTTGCTTCACCTGGACATTGCTTTAATGGGGGCATTTGCACAGTGCAGGGAACCAAGAGCTTGCTGAAACCAAGTGGCACAATTATCTCTATGGTTTTATGAATGTACACAGTGTATTTCTTTTTTTTTTCCATAGAATTTGCTTTCCTTTTATCTCTCTCTGCATTTCTGTGTCTCTCCATAGTCCTTTTTACACTGAATCCTTCTTCTCTTGGGTTTTCAATGGATGTTTTTTCTCCGAGCATCTTTTGAATCAAACATGAACCATATCGTATTTCAGTTGGAACAGAAGTTTTGCAGTGTGTGAAAATGAATAGGTCTGCTGTTGGACTAAGCCAGGACAAATCTCTGCTCATTCCCAGTCAGAAAGTCCCCTGGGTTCTAATGAGCCGCCTCAGTCGTCATTCAGGTCACCTCAGGCACTCATCCCACTTTAACAGAAAGAAGGGGAGAATTACATTGATTTATGCTTAAAATTTCATGTTGAAAAAAAGCACTTGGGATTCCAGACATTTTGGGTTTCTATGCATACGTAAAAATAAAATGATATTTTAATGCTTCCTTTTCTTTTTCCTGAAATTGAATTTTGTTTTGCAATTAAACACAAGAATATATTATTTTTGTACATCAACGTGGTTACCTTAGTGTCATTAACACTGATGTAGCTCAAGTATGATATGTATAAACATAACTTCTGTCACTGTGTTTTTCATCAGCAGAAAAATAAGCTTTTACTATTAAGACTTAGCACAGAACATTAGCGTATTCTGGAGGCAAAATGTAACACAGCTGACATTAATTATACCACATGGAATGCTATAATGAAGTACCTTTTAAAATACAGTGTGAATACAAAGAGAACCAAGAGCAGCAGCCTTTCTTCATAAATCTCACTTTAAAATAATAAAATGTCACTATTCTTCCAAGGCTTCTTCCAAATAATACATTTTAAATTCAAGCTGAACCATTGAAACAAGCAAGCCACAATCCATATTTTATTTTGTCAGTGAATTTCATGATAGCACTGTGCAATGAATTTACAGTGTACGGATGTGGGACTAGGAAGGACCTCCTGAATCTTTAAACTCTGTCCTTAAAATAATGAAGGAAAACTGGTTGACAGCCATCTATAAACACAGGCACACAGTTTTGCTCTTGGTGGACAGGTAATGAACTCCTAATAATGTGCTAAATGCATAAGCTCTTCTAACCTCTATCTGCTATGCTACAGCATCTCTTCACAGCAGGATAATGTAAAAGAATGTTCTTATCTAGGTAGCAGAAAAAAGAACATTTTTAAAACGCCACTGGACGCCAGCAAGACCCACATATATTAAAGATATATATTACCATCTTTGACATGACCTTGCCCCTTTAAATATTTCATATAACCAGTAATAGATTTTTTTTTCTAAAACATTTGCCAAGAATGCTTTAAATGAAACTATCATTGGGAGTCATATACATATTTAAAAAGATTTGGGCTGTCATCCAAGAATTACATATGCCTGAAACAAATGCTTAAAAATTGTATTCCTATATTTGTGAACTGCACAGAAAAAGTATGAGCCTGTACTGGTTTCCATTACCCCTGGATTTCTTGCTACACAAGACACTTGGCCTACCCACATCCAAAGTCCATAGAGAAGGACCAACTGTAACACATACCCTGTCCAGTTTACGCAAGACTTGAGGTCCTGTGTCCCCTTACAAGACTGTGTGTGACAGTATGGACTTCCATCGGTATTTGGTAACAGTCTGGCTGGGGTTTGGGTCTGTGAGGAATCACTTATTGTGAGATATTTCACGTGAGCTATGGCTCTGTGGAGTATCGCTGTTAGGGGACAGTATTATCCATCAGGACAAAGCTAAGTAGGATTCCCTCAAGATCTCAAACCACCTACTGATCATTTGAAACTCATATGGAACTGCCAGCAATCTGAAAGGAAAATATTTTACAGACAGTACCCCTCACTATTGATTGTTTATTCAAATATTCTGACTAATTTTGATCTTCTAGGTTCCAATACAGTTATGAATTTTTTTCCTTATGTGTTATCCTTACCAGTCAAGCTGGCATCAAGTCTTGGTCAGTGATGTCTGGAAGCTGCCATCCAACACTTCCAATTAGGTGGTAGTACAGAGAGAGTCTGAAATCTTAGCACTTTTGCTGTTATGAAATCTGGAGAGCATGACTCATCTATCTTCACAGAGTACTTCTCACCCCAAATTTCCCCTTGACTTTTGTTTGATGTTGCTGGGATGGCTCTCTCTGATTCATATCACCCAGTGCATCATCAAAGTGAAAATTATTCTTACCTTTGGCTCTCAAAGGCTTTTATCTTCTAGAAGCCTCTTCTTGAAAAATGACTTACTTTAAATATCACATGAAAAATGAATCATAATCTGATACTACTTTGTCTTTCTCCATAACTTTCTGTCCAGTTTTGTACTCAGAAATTATTTAGCCTTAGTACAAATATCTTTAAGGTAAATAATAATTCGAATCCTGTATCAGTGTCAGAAGTTTCCATTTTTTTTTTTTTTTTCTGAGCCTTTTCAGTGACCTTGGTCATGGAAGCTGACAGTGTAGAAATTGCTGTAGGCAAACTTGTATGAAAGAGTGAAATAAATTGGGTAATATCTACATGAAAATGATACTTTGGACCATAAGGGGAAAAAAATTAAAGCACAGAAGGATGCCAGCATTGAAAAACCGGAATCAAAGCATCTGTAATTCAACACTAAATATCAGAACTGCATTTATTAATGGTAACAAAATAATATTACTGAGAGATATCTCAGAAGATAGAGATATTTCAGAAAGCCACAGGATTTACTTCAAGTATCACATCTAGAGTGTACAAAGCTGTACAAATAAGAATTTAAAGTTGACAGTGGGCCAAAGCCACCTGCATCCAAAGGTCATCATAGCTGCATTACAATGGGATTAACTAAAGCCTGCTTAAGAAGTAGTTGGTAGGGACAAGGTGAGGGGAAGCACTCCGCAGTGGACAGTAGAACACGGCAACTCACAGGATTATCAGAGCAACGACGCTGTCTGTTGCATGTGGCAGCACCTAATGTAGTACTGACTGTACGGGTTTGGTACGTGACAGTGCTGAGTGGGGGAGAAGTCCCCAGCCCCACTCTGAGTTAAAGGGCCTGGCTCCAAGCATTTGCAGCTACATCACCGCACTATTTTAAAGTTAACTATAATAGCAGGCTGAAGGAGTAGTCTGACTTCTTGTGTTGTTTCTGGATTTATGATACAGTTTTCTCATTTCAGCAGAAGGGCTGATGATCTCAGTCCTGGGGGAATATCCCATGGAAGCACACACCTGTTAACCCCACCGTGACAGCAGTGTACAAGCAGAAACAAATAGGTCAGGAGTCTGTCTTGGGGAACATGCGGTTCAGTTCAGCCTTTTCAGGCCTGCACAGATGATCAGGAAAAGGCTATTTATGTGACTGATCAGCAGGAGACACAGAGGGTCAATATCGATGGAGAGGCTGGGAATGAAACTGAGTTACTGAAAGAGAACAGGTTTGCTGAGCTTTCAGGCTCTTGTATGGAATTTGGTAAACTGAAGGGTTCTTGCAGGAGGATGGCTTTAACTGTTTCTGGTGCCTCATTTAAATATAAGGATGAAATTTCTGCAAGCTTTTTGTGTAGACCTGATGCTGCCTAGTTAAGGCCACAGGAACTTCAGGAAAATCCCAGTTGTGACTGCTCCTGGGGAAGCTTCCATATTACCAATCACCAACACAGAAGTGTGCACCTTTTATTTTTAGACTCTTATTAAGCTCCTGGTGTGGAGTATAGCATAAGTAAGAAAGAGGAAAACATGCACTTGATGTATTTCCAAGCAGTTCCACTGACACAGACCTATTCCCCCACTGCCAGGAAGCAGAGGAGTTGTTCCAATAAACCATTACTCACTCTGGCTTTTTTTTCTTCTTGTAGGAAAAATATTTATCCCTAAAGAAAAGCCCATAGACACCCATACAGAAGAGAAAGTGACCCTGGATCCGGAACTAGAAGAAGCCCTGGCCAGCGCTTCAGACACAGAGCTCTATGACCTTGCAGGTTAGATAATCCATAGGTATGATCCCCCTACACATCCAGTTCTCTGCCTAGACCTGCCACCAGGAGTGTCTCGTGATCATCTCTCACGTACCTGCTGTTTCACTGTACAGATGGGTGGCCAACCTGCGGGCCACGCATTGCCCATGAGGACTTCAAGCATGACTCACTGGCTGCTGTGTTTTAGACTTCTCTCATCTACTTATAATTGATGTGGCAGGCAAAGGGAGAAGATGAACCAGTTAACATGATTTGGGGGAATGAAGGGTAGATGGTAGACTGCAGGCTGGGGTGTTTGCATGGCAGTGGATCTTACTGCATGCGAACTGTTTGTAGCATACTATTGCTGCCTCCTTTCAACTCTGACGCCCCAAATGGCAGGATGAACTTGTTAAAGGATGCAAGGGATGAAGATCTGACATCCATAAGGAAATTTGGAATCTAACCCCTCAAATCAGAAAATTGGTTGCCACCTGATTAGACCTGGCTGTCTTCACCACTTCTAATTCTTTTCCTTTAATCCAGAGTATAACCTCATGTTCTAGAGTGTGCACAAAGGAAATAACTTTGAAGCATATCCACTTGCATAAATAACATTTAAGCCTACAGTAAAACAAATGACAATCTGTAGTTCTTCAGCTGCCTGTGACTTTCAAAGAGCTTCTATCATGGGTATATCATATGTTTATGCTAGTAAAAGATCATCTGAATTCCTAATTTGGGAAGAAACAATCCAACCAGGGCTGGTGAGATGTTAATGGGTCATCCTAAGACCCTGCTCAACCTAGTGTTGAGACTTCCCTATGGAACCATTGATATCTCCTGCCTTTTCCACTCAGTTCAGAGTGGATCCTATCCTTCCCTGGGCTCTCTGAGGTCCATGGTCTATGTTTTTGGGCCTCTAGTCTATACAAATATTTTGATGGTAGAATTTCAACTCTATTGACATTTTTTTTTGTTTTTATTAGGAAAATCTAAATGAAATATTTCAGCATATTAGATTAATCTGAAGCTAGGTTAGATCAACATTAAACTCAAAACTCTTGTAGATACTGTATTGTCCTATTGAAGTGTGTACAGATTATCTTCTGTGCTTCTTGGCTACACCACACACTTCTGGATGCATTACTCTTGGCTCTGAGTGAAATGCGGTGTATTACAGGAATCACAGGATTATAATGCAGCTGGCACTTCTCAGGAAGTTCATGGAATGAAGTTCCAAGTTTTGCTCAGCTCTGGTTGGTGTCCAGCCTTTCATAACAGAATTTGTAGGTATCGAAATCTAATGAAAAACAGCAAGTAGCACACCTACTGCTGAGAGTTCTGAAAATAGTCTGTAACAGCAACTGAAGAGTCATTTGCTTACAGAACAAAGACTATTTTCTATAAGAAGAAATTGATGATGAAAGTAAAAAACCACATTAAGTTAATAACTTGTATTTCATGCCTGGTACTGCAGAAGAAAGTCCAAGTAGATAATTTATGGGAGAAGAATTGGCAAATTCTTCTCGGGTATGCCAAACAATATGCCAACAAGGAGCAACAAGAGGTTCGGGTTGTATATTAAGGGGGGAAAAATCATTAGGAGCATAGCACTGAAACAAGTTACCTAAAGACATTGTGGGATTTCCATCCCTGGATGTTTTCAGGATCCAGCTAGATAAAGCCATGGCTGACCTGGATAATGTTGGCAACTCCTTTTTGAGGGGGAGGCTGGACAAGATGACCCGCAGTGGTTCCTTCCAGCTGGCATTTCTGTGATATGCATACTACATGGAGTCAGTTGTTCAAAAACTTATATTAAAAATGTCTGTATCTCCAGTACTCAGACCCCCTACAAGCAAGCACGACTCAGAGTTAACATTTAATAAAGGGGGTTTTGTTTGTGGAACTAAACTACAATTTGTAGCAGATATTTTTCTGAAGTCTTTGTTCCTGACATTAACATTGTATTCACATTGTATTGCTGGTATTTACACATTTTAGCTGTTCTTGGAGTGCACAACATGGTCAACAACCCAAAATTTGATGAAGGAGGAGCCCGCAGTAAGGATGGAAAAGGAACCGTGAGAAGTAAGCAAGCAGATTTCTCTGTTGGAATGTCATTTTTAGAGACTTGTACACCTACAGGTTGGGTGTATTGGTCTAATTTGGTGTAATGTAACTGGACCTTACCTTGATTGATCTAATTATTCATGAGGGGAAGCTCTTTAAAGTAAATACAATCTTAAAATTCATTATCTATAATGACAACAGTACTATGCAAATAAATCATTCCTAAGGAGCTTTGTTTTCCTAGAGAGCGATCTCTGGCTCTGCAGAGGTGCTTGAAAGGATGGGAGCATTTAAGAAGCCAAGACATATATATTTTCCTTCCAGTTCAGTTTAGGCAGCGGACAGAAAACAGTGAGCTGCAGCTAAGAGGTGGCCACAGAGCAGGTCAGACCATCTCGTCCCGATGGCAGAATCCCTGCCAGAGGCACATCTGTGACCGGAGTCAAGCTGTGTTCACAGGGAGGCGCAGACTGCATGGATGTGTTCCTGCCCCTGCTGCTCTCTCTGATCTGCCACCTCCACCTTAGTCCTGTGGCAGTGTGTTTAAACGTTGTCTGTTATATGGTTCCTTAGGTACACGAGAAGCAGAATCATTCAGGAAATCCCCTAGCAGAAACAGCTGTAGTTACGTACACAAACCCAGAAATGCTTGCAGCAAACAAACAGACCTTTGGTGAATCAGGTCTTAGTGCAGCAACTGACAGGAGGCTGGATGGGGGGAGAAATGGGTGCCTCTGAATTAAAAGTTTTTCTTGAGAGCTGCCAAGCCTCAATCCAGAGCTCACCGCCTCCGAGCTCCGGGATATCAAGTGGGCTAAACTTTGCTTTTTAAGACAAAATTGTGGAATGCTCTTTTTTAGAGAAACAGTAGTCAAAAATGTTTTCTTCTTGCAAGGCCATGAGAACAGCAGTTATCTTTACCAAGGACTTTCATTTCCATCTTCCTTTACTAAAGAGGAGGTGGGAAAGTAGACAGGACGTCGTGTCACTTCATTTTTCTCAGGATTAAGACTGCTCTGCAAGCCTCTCCAGTGGGGCCCTGTGCAAGCTGCCATCTATCTCATAACAGGCAACTGCATGCATTACTAATCCACATAGATTTCAGATTATTTTTGTTGTACTGAGTCAAAATGTCAGCTATGTGAGTCAGCTAAACTATGCTCCAATCACAGACTTAAGACCCAGAAAATCACCGTCACATCACTTTATTCTTTGGTCCAAAAGCAATACCTTTCCTTAGCCAAGTGAAATGCTTCACTAAGAGGGAGACATCTCAAAAGCTGCCCATCAACATGGCAAAACAGCACCGTTATTAAAGAAACAAGATAAAACTCATGGGAAGCAACAAGAAGTAGAAAGTGAAAAATACTGCTAACTCTAGACTGAGTATGCTGAGCTGTCTAACCTTACCAGGGTGTAAGTATCTCTGTAGCTCCCAGCTTGGCAGGGTGTTGCCACAAGTGCAAAACGTGCTTTGCTGGTTTTTGTTTACTTTCCATCCTTGCATCTAAGAGGGGGTGAATTCTCTATATGCATTTTACCAGTAGTTTTCAATTTCCTACTCCCTAGAAAGGGTGGAGTGTTATTCAGGCATATGTGAGGTCAGTCAGGGAATTAGTAATAAAAGAAAAAAAAACGTTCAGGGTAAAAGACAGCAGAGTGAAAACCAGCTCAAAGTTTGTGTATGACTTCATCTTTACTAAGAGAGTGAATTTGAAAAAATATTTTTCTTTTGGCCCATGATGTGGCATGAACTTTGCCCGTTGCACTGAGCAGAAATGTGTAGCACACTGAGACTTGAGCACAAGTCTTCAAAATAACTGTCTGCAACATGAAAGGGCTTAAACATCCTGTGGTCAGTAGCGTATTCCTTTCTTGCCTCTAGTGGCTTGGGTGGTCAGGGCTTATAAACTAATCTCCACAACTATAAGCGTGGGAATTAGAAGTACTAATTGTGTTCTAAGCTATGATTTTTATGCATCTCTAAGAATATTTATAGCTTGTAGCTGCCAACATTAAAAACTGTCTCTTGGGAACATGAATACTCAAAGATTTCATAAATCTTGGTGCTGGCAGACAGACTTGCTTTTCATGGTTTGATAGCTTTATTATTAAGAAAGTGCAGATGTTGCAGTTTTACGAGGGCTAATTGAATTTATAGTAAGGCGGGTAGCATCAGCTTAGAGGAGGAAACTGAGGGGCCTCCTGATCATGTTCCTTCACGTTAGCACCGTCTATACATAGGTGCAGTGACATTTATTGATGTAATGGGCAAGTTCTGAGCACATCTCCCTTTGCAGGTGTTAGACAAAGCACAAAGCAGCCCTTGCAGTATATTACATCCTATACAAGGGTCTTTAAAGCTGCTTTGGCTCAAATTAATTGTACAGGGACTTCTGTACAGAAAGGAGGAATTTGCCCATGAGGATACTGCCCAGCCACTGCGACCGCAGCCTCCAGTGACGCGCTTCTGGGTGCATAGAAGGTGCAAAGGGCATGGCAGGGATAACAGGGCTAATTCTCTTGTTTCCAAGCTTTGTGGTTCATATAAACCCTCTCTTGAATGCTACAGTACAAACCTAAATGGAAAGTGAAAAGCCAGATTGTTACTGATGATGCCTGTTCCTCACATCAACATCTAACGAGACCTTGTGTTGCAGATGTAGTGAAAGGTGAAAAGGTCAAGCCCATCTTTGAGGAACCACCTAACCCGACCAATGTGGAAGCAAGTTTACAAAGGATAAAAGCAAATGATCCTAGCCTCATAGAAATTAATCTCAACAACATAAAGGTAGATGCTCTGGTTTCACTTATGTCATCATAGGAAAGTTTATTCCAGTATTTCCAAAGCCCTTGCCTTTTATTTTCAGATTTTGTCTCTCTGTACTGTTTGGGAAAAGCAGGACACAGAGGAGAAGGGTGCAGAGGGAACTGTTGTAGAGGTCCAAGGTCATCAATGCCTGATATTGAATTAGATGCCAAATAAAAGCCCAAGGGGTGACTCCCTCTGGCTGCCTTTAGCAGATTGTAAAGCAAGATATCTCATGGGCACTATATCATCATCACCAGCCAAATTCAATTAGCCCACACATGCAAATGGAGGAGGAGCTGGCATGCGGAGACTGAACAACTAGCAGCAAAATAGGAAAGTAGCTCAGAGATCAGTCACGTGCCTGCGTTGCCCTGACCCAGTTAAAGCCAGTGCTGACACCGCATCCTAGTGCAGGCCTCCACAGGTCTCTGAAGGCCACTATAAGCAGAAGACACTTTGTCCATTCTGAGACACTCCTAAAAGCATTGGGGATGTTTAAATTGTGTAGACTGAGGCTATTAATCAATCAGTTTGATAATAATTAAAATCAATGTCTAGCGATGTGACTGGCTTTCCTAATTACTGGATTTATCTTTTAATGTAGAATATTCCTATTCCAACACTGAAAGAATTTGCAAAAGCTTTGGAAAGCAACACGCATGTGAAGACATTCAGCCTCGCAGCTACTCGAAGCAATGACCCTGTAGCTATTGTAAGTTTAAACACCGCATGAAAAAAAACACTACAATTTTACATAAGTCTATGTCTGCTTTAGGATGCAATCTTCATTTTCCCTCACAGAATTTCCCTGTGACTATTTTCATCTATCTCTATGTTCTTCTAAGCCTGTTTATGTTTCTTTGTAGGTACTAAGCTATGTTTTGCAGATTCCCTGTTACTCCCTGAAACTTTCAAGATGTTATCTCATATTCCCTCTTTTGGACCCCTCAGGCATTTGCAGATATGTTGAAAGTGAACAAAACACTGAAGAGTCTGAATGTAGAATCCAACTTCATCACTGGGACGGGTATTTTGGCACTGATTGATGCACTGAAAGAGAATGAATCCCTGACAGAGATTAAAATTGACAACCAGGTAAAGCGAGAGCATTGAGTGAGTCCACTTTTGTTTCCCTTCTATATGGATTCCCACAGGGTTCTCCTAGAGAGCTCTGGCAAAGCCACGGCAGCCTCTGTGGCTCGATCATTCTGCAGCTCATGCCTCGTGCTCATGCAGCCAAACAGTGGAAAATTTCTAAATAAAACTGGTCAAAGCCAAATATAAAACCCAGAGCAAAATCTCCAGGGACAGGATTATCTTTGTAGTTTGCAGCACAGTACTGAAATATAACCAGTTCTATCTCTCTCTCATATGAAAAAAATATATTTTCTTTTCTTTTGGGGACATTTCACCACATTACCAACAGAGGCAGCAGCTAGGGACAGCTGTGGAGATGGAGATTGCCAAGATGCTGGAGGAGAACTCCAAGATTCTCAAGTTTGGATACCAGTTCACAAAGCAAGGTCCAAGAACCAGGGTAGCAGCAGCTATCACTAAAAACAACGATCTGGGTAAGATGCTACTACATCTACTCATCATTTTTTTTATGTGAGCGAAGCCCTCAGCTTCCTAGACACAACTCTTCCTGTCTGTATATGAGATTAAATTTAAACTCTACAGCATTCAATCTGCTCTATGTGAGAGGTGATACATAGCTCCCCAGACTCCAGAGTAGGCAACAGCAAAGATCTTACTGTGATTAGGAGCCACTATTCTCCTCCTTCTCCCACTCCTTCTAGGAAGGGGAGTTGCTTCAGCCTTTTCCATGGAGCACCCTGGATTTCCAGCTGCCCTGTCAGATGTTCTGGCCAGAAAGTAGAGAGCCAAACCCGTCCTGTTTGTTCAGTGAACACAGAAGTGCTCACTTCTTTGTCCTGCCCATGACAGACCAAGCCTGCCCAACCAAGAGAACAAAAAAGACTTCCCTGCCTGCATGACCAAGCACAGGCAAAGACAATAAATCTTTGCAACTTTTACCTGGGTGTAACATGCTCTGCCCTGCGTGCTCAATAGACAAAATAAGGGGATGACTAGGCAGGAATGGTTTACAGCAAGAAGGAAAAAAAAATTGTCTTTTTCTACTTCAAAGTGGGGTGTCACACTATGATGCCTTTGCTGGCTTCAGCTCTGGTTTCTCTCTGTGAGAACCAAGATAAAAGTTGAGCTAGAACCTATTTCTTTCACGCATACTTTTATTTTTTTTACAGTTTTCATTTTTAGCAGTACCTAAGCATTCCAATGATAGACTATTGGTCCTGAAAGTGTTAGTGTCCCAGAATGGCATTTGAAATATCCCACCAACAAAGACAGAAAGACCTTTCTTTCCACTATTCAACCAGTTGCCATTAGACATATGTCCTGTACCTAAGCTTAATTTTCCTGCTTTTGTAGGTTTTGTTCAAGATTTAGTAGGACAGAATACCTAAAAGAATTCAATAAAATAAAATAAATGAAGTAACAAAATACTGAAAGTAGGCACAAATGACTGATGTTACACTGTAGGCTTTGGAATAATACAGTCTACCAAGAAAGCACTATGCAATAAACCTCCTGATAGTAAAGTAATGGGATCTTTGTAGTAATATATTGTTGTTATTGACTTTCTGTAGTGAAAAGCTGTCATTCATCCAGTTTTACTGCTTTTGTGCTGTACTTCAACAGTTCAATAACAGAAACAGGACATGACAGTTTGACATAACACCAAATTTTGTATCACACAAACAGGAGAACCTCACTAATCTTATCTGGCCAAGTCAGAGAAGACTCCATACGTTTTTATGAGGGTATGGAGTAGCAAATGCTGCCAACTAGACCTGCTCTATACCAGCTACAATATATCCCAAGTGCTGTAAAAATTCAAATGGGGCTGCTTGTCAAAATAATACCGCTCATAACACAAAGCTGATCACTCTCTGCTTTGCTAAATGGCAGCTTCAGCCTACTTGGTTTCTAGTGAGAATCCAGAGTTAATTAACTTACTATCAGATGGTTGATGCAATCAGAGCATGTGAAGTTTAAACAGATAATTTAAGGTCCAATATGTTGTTTTCCTCGTTGCCTCATATCAGTACTTAATAGTACTTCAAATTATTTTCTAAAAGGATAGGATTATCGCTTACCTATAGCATACACTTGTGCAGTTACAAAAGTTATTAATTTTTGATGCTTACTGCTTAAATAATCCAGACCACTGCCAAGCAGACTACAGCAGGCCAGTGTCAACTTAGCTGAAACACAGTGACTTTTAAAAGAACAATAAAACTGTAACAAAAATCTAAATGGAGCCAAAAATCTAAATGGGAGGAAGCACTGGAAATGGTGATTTCTTCATAATCTAAGATCTTTAGCTGAGAATCTTGTTTTTATAGAAAATGTATTGATAGGAACACTTGTTGAAATTCTACAGTCTGTGATATAGAAAAGTGCATTTAGATAAATTGCTTTGTTATCATTAAAATCTGTTAATTACAGCATTTATGGACATAATCCTGCTGAGTATTTCTTAGAAGCTCCTTTCTTCCTATTCATGTTACTGGGAAGGGAGTGTATCAGTAAGAAAATTTCTTAGGCTCTGCAGAAAACAGTAGTGACTGCTCTTTTCTTGTTTTATTGATCTAGTTCGTAAAAAGCGGGTGGAAGGAGAGCGCCAGTAGCCACGCCACAGAGGATGCAAGGCAAGATGGGACGCCACCAACAATTGCAAATGTCAGTGTTCACTGGTCAGAAGGGAAGGCACTGGAAAACCATCACAATGGGAGTTGCTCATTTCTGTTAATGTCTCCTTTTAACCTTGAAAACACAGCCTGTTCATTTTTAGCTTCCATGGTTAATTTAATTTTATGAGAAAGACTCATAGTTGGTTTGATTTTAATGAAAATTGTTTTTCAAGATCTGAAGCCAATACTCAGAATCTTAACTGTGTTACTGAGCATAACATATAGTGATTGCAACCCTTATTTTAGACACTTTTTGATACGTTAAGATATGATCTTGTGTATGGAAAAGGGATTTTCTGCTGAAAATAGAAACTTTAGGGCCAAGTTCTGCAATGCCTTATGTTTGTGAATAATCCCTACTTATATGTGTATAGTCCTGCCAAAGTGAATCCTGAAGGGGATGCTCTCAGGAGTAGAACTAGTAGTGCCAGGACAGGTTTGCAGGATCACACCCTCAGCCTCCCTCCTGCAGCAGGATCTGGGTGGCTGGAATCGCAATGGAATCACCCTTGTATCTTCTTGGGTCTCCACCCGCCCAGGTCCAAGTGCAGGATCACGCCTAGATGTATAAACATTGTCAAAGCCTACTTGTTTACATAAACTTAGGTTAGGTGGATCATTTTGCAGTGTTACACTGATATTTGTTATCCCTACTTCACATTGTAAAGTAATATTAGTGCTGCCAATCCTATAGACTTTGAATGTTTTGGGTTTTTTTTTCTAGGCCAACAGATTTTTATTTGCTACTAGAATGCACAGTTTACAGCTATTAATCTTAATCTAAACAAGTATTCTGAGCAATATTTGTTTTGCTTTGAGCCATGTATTTGACTTTTTTTTTTAGTTCTAGTATTTATGTACATTTGTTAGTATTATAGAACTGTTCTCAGGACCTTTTAGATGAAGATTAATTAAATAGTTAAATCCAGGAGAGCAGCTGTGCTACCAGGAAAAAACCAAAATGAAACAAACATTAAAAGGGTAATTGTGACAGCTACATGACTTACTTTTATAGGCTCCAGCTCAGGTTTGTCCCTGTATCACAAGGCACTTAGGTGTTCGCATCAGTGCTTAGCTGAAGAAGGGCAGATGTAAGCACATGCACAGATGCTTTGCTAAATCAGGGCCTTCACTCAGATGCAGGACGTAATCTTAACCCAGTGAACCCTTGTGAAGCAGCAGCTAACCCCAGTGCTCAACAGCATCAAAATTTTAGTAAGAATTCAGTCTGATGTTTCATTTTCTGTATTTTGCAGTCTAAAACTATTCTCTAGCACTGTTTTATCGCTGCCAACAGTTGTCTCTAACAGCCAGAGGTTCATTTTGGTTACACATATGTGTGCGGTAAGAGCTAAGGGAGACTGGGCTGAGGTGCCTCACACACACCAATGCTTTCAGAAAGCTGCAGAAATGCCTGGGGCTATCACCACTACCCAGGTAATGTTAGCTTCTCCTCCCTGAGCTCCTTCAGGACACCAGGGATCCAGGACACCACGGCTTCCTTCACCCAGGTGACAGGACAGCACTGGGACAGGTCGTGTCCTCCTGAGCAGGGGGAGAGCTGGGAGCCACTGTGCAGCCGGGCATCCAGGGAGGTTAGAAACCAGGGGAGCCCCGGGAGCAGTCGGTCCACGTCTGACATACTTCCCTGTGTGATGTTTTTGTGACCAGAGCTGGAGTACAAGCTAACAGTATGAACCCTCCCTCCGTGCCTTTTATCGTGGAAATGAGTAGGTCCAAGGCAACACTCTTCCTGTTGGATACTGGTTTTCATACCAGGGTCCAGACTGAATAACGTACACTTAAATCCCATTTAAAATAGTTTGCTAAAGTAGTCTGCTGAGCTGGGATCTAGAGTGCAGTATCCACAGTTTACTTCCCTGGAAAACTCCCAGTCTTTACAATTGCCATCTCTCCTTCCCTTCCTCTGAATAAGGCTGAAACATTTGCTTTGCAAGTAAAAAATATAACACACAGGGGAGTCTTGCTGAGATTTTCCCTGGATCCATGCAGGATTTGCTGTGAGAAACTATGATATCCCATTTAAAAAAATGACAAGTTCTGTAACACAGTCATAACTCTGCATGGGCTTAAACAAACAGTCCTTAAAACCACGCAGATTACCCGGGGAGGGGGGGTGCGGGGAGCGGGGGTGGTATTAGGTTTTGCAGCATCAAGTCTCATGGGTAGGAAGAATCCTCATCCCCAGAACCAAAACCCAGAACTATGTTTGCTAACAAGCTTCAGTGATTAAAAAAAAAAATCACACTGCCCCTATTTTTTTTTCCTTTAATCCAACTAAGGGAATCCCAACTATCAATCAATTTTTTTTTAATGTATTTTGCTGATTTTTTTTTTATTGGTTACTTTTTTTTTTTAAAGAGTGGTACGTATATGTGTTTAAGGGAAACAAGTGCAATCCACTTCTAGTCCTAATTGCCATTTAACGTGTTGGTATTTGCATGCAGCAGTTTTACAAGGATGGATTGTTCTGGCTGCTTCCTGATGTCTGCAGCATGTCATCCTGTATAGCTTGCTCAGAGCCACACAAGTGGTTCCATAGTCAGGTGGCTCCGTTCATGTCAGCTATAGTTTGCATCATGGACCAAGGTACCTGGCTGGGGACGGCCCTGTGGGCTCCCCGTCCCTTCATCTGCCAGGCTCTTTGCACAGGCAGTGTTTTCTCTGAAGAGAGGATCCCTCAGGCACTGGAGAGTATCATCTCACACACCAGCCCCACCATGCACTAGCAGACACTGCCTGGAGCTGGGTACCCCACGGTGGGGACCTGGGAGGTCTGACTGCTTCGCTTCCAGCACACGTAAGGGCAACGCCTAATTGCTGGCCATTTTCTGCAGGCAGCTGCTGCCAGAGAGCTCGGTGACCAGGGACATCTCTGTCCTGCCTCTTCTGTGTGCTCCATGCATGGGCTTGGTTGTCACCTGGCCTTGCGCATCACAAGTTGAACATCGCAACGATATAAAGATCTGTTCAGTGCAACAACACACAATGGTGATGCCTGATGGCAGGTTTTCCTATTAATAGAGGATTATTTAGCTGGTTAAAATTCTCTGCAACTAACATGAAGGCGGTCAGGAGGTGACTAGTTATTTTAAATTCTACTTTCAAGCAACATCTGGCATGCTCAATGCTGAATGGGGAACAGGGACAGAAGAGTCCTTTTTTCTTAAGCAAACATTCAGGAGTAACTGTCTAATTTTGCACATTGCTTCTCATGTTGACAGCTTCAGTTTGGTTTGTATTTTTTACACAGGTTTTTTTTTTTATGGAAAAGCTCAACTTTGTGCGTGTCCTAACATATATGTGAATTGTAGCGTGCACTAAGGACCGTATGTGTACATGTATAACTCTAGATGAAGATGTTATTTCTGGAACAAAAGTAATTGCATGCGCACAGTGTGGTGCATATTACTCAAGAGGAAGGGAATTACCACGCTATGTAACAGTGACTCCCCAGCATTGTGGTTTTTCTAAATAAATCTTCATACAGGATTTGTCTTTTGCAATTTCTCATGGTTTTGTGCCTTAAATCAACCCTCCCTGCTGCTCTGACATCAGGTTAAGCAGCTTTCTCACTGTGGCTGTGCAGCTTTCACTCATCTGGATTATGTACCAGGTTTCACCGTCTCCTCCCCGCACTGGGCTGGCGCTTTGTGAATGATGGTTGGGTGCTCAGAACCAGGATTGGGAACAGAGAAACCTGGATTCTCCTCCCAGGTTTAAAGCAAGTTCATCATACCTGTCCATGCCTCGGCTTGCACACTTTAACATCACAAGATGGAAATAATAATAATCACCTGCCAAGTGAACACTTGTGAAACTCTGAGCTTCTCAGAGGAAAATGCAGCAAGAGATGTACTTTCCTGTAAAGGAAGTAAATGGGAAATTAAAAACTCCCATTTTCAGAATGTGTCAGTGTCTGAGATACTTAAAATCAGATTTCCGTGATGCATCTAGACATCTAAAGCTGCACATGGTATTTTCAGGAGTGACTGCGTACTGGCTCTCACCAGCTGCACCGTAAGTTTAGATACATAAGATACATAGGTTCCTGTTCTCAGACAGCTACACACCATAAGAACCTGGCCCAGGCACTCAACCTCCTTTTGGAAACATACATGCTTTTGAAAGTTATGCTCCGTACCCCAAGACTAGACTGTATTACTAGTGTTCTTTTGTTTTTGATATATACCATGGCTCTAAAAATAAGTACACAGTGAAAAGTGAAGAAAACTGAAAAGCAGGACCCTTATTCTAAAACGCTAAATATTTATCTGTTTTCTATTTTTACAGCTCTGAAATTATGTGACAAAGCAATAATAGATCTCTGGAGGCTGCTGTTCTTTTTTGAAGTAAAAAATGAGTGCAATTTATAAGTAGTGCTGCCACTGGAACACTGTGAAATTTAGAATGCAATTCAATTGTGTGCAGTTGTATGTATAAAATCAGTATTGTCTGATCAGGACCTTGCATCCAAACCTAGCAGAAGCACTGTATCAAATTATCCCTCCTCAGCTAGCTTCTACTCAGGAAGTCTGCAAAATCAGCTTTCCATGAGCATCAGGTAGAAACACACGTATTTCCTGCCCTCTATTCTCTGCACAGCGTCTCAGCAATTTTCCATATGGCACCTCATTAGAATTTGACACTGAGAACATACACTGATTTCTTCCAGGATATACACAGCTCTAAGCTTCAGAGGATTCAAGCACATTGTAGGGTGCCTAAAGGCATAGACTGAGTTAGTGAAATGGGTAAGCTGACCCTTAGAATCTATGCTGGACATGAAAACACCCTGCCAAATACACATAACTACACATGCATAAGGACAGCTCAAGAAACCTCAGAACATCTCCCCACAAACAATGTGCTTGCTGCAATCCCAGGGACATTCACAGTTTACCCTCAGAGAAACATCATCTTCCCCATCCATGTAATGACCACCTTTACTTATCTCAATACTTCAACTCTGAAATCTCACAGTATCCTTCTACTTTTTCTCTCTTGCATGCCAAGAAATGGATGAGAGACTTCAAGAAACTGAGGAAATCTCACGGTGAAAGAAGAGGAGGTATCTGTGTCCCAATATGCGGTTCTACTGGGATTTGCAGGGCCTAACATCAGAGGGAGTGCTCACTATGCAGCAAAACTCCCAGATCTTCAGTCGTAAGGGAATCAGAATACAGCTGCAGAGAATCTTGCGAGGTCATGCACTCCATTTCCTATCTCCAAGATAGGGTTGTATTTCTACATACTTCATAGATTTGCAAAAAGACTGGTTATGGCCCTGCATCTTTTTCATTACAGCGGTTATGTTGAAGTCCCTTAGGATTTTGACTATGAACGCAACATATGCCAAGGAACACAGATAATGTATGCCACCTTCTAACTCTGAGCCTTTATTTTAGGAATCAGCTTCTTGTCTTGCTCCTGTTTCTTTTCAGAACAAAAATATCATGTACAAACAGATGAAAAATAACTTAGTTGAAAAAAAAGAGGATCGACACTGTTCTTGCAGCCTCTGAGCATGCATTGTCATATCTTTTCTGTTCCAATCTGTTGGCTCCTCTCTCAAGCCTAAGCAACAGCAGTGCAAACCCCAGGTGCTTCATTTTCTGCAAGGAATGCTGGCTCAATCTCCCCATGAATGTGACATGGAGCGACAGCCTGAACTGCAGCAAGCTGCATTTACCACTTCCCCTCTACCTCCTGCTGCTGCCACGCAGAGGTCCCCTGCTGGTGTTCTTTTGATGCGTTTACCCAAAAGTAAAATCTTCTCAATTTTGACTAACACAGACTCTAGGGAGTTTTAACACAACAAAGGAAGAGGTGCAAGCTAACTAAATTTTCTGCCAGATTGCAGTAGCTCTGATCTCTGTTAGTGTGTTTCTCTAGCCGCAGCCAGAAGCTCTGCGCCCTGTGCCCAGTGTCAAGCTGTTGCCCAACCTGCAGAAGGCCGGCATCCAACTGCATCTCCCGGGGAGCACTGACTGCTGGAGAGAAACCACAGGGTCAGTACTCTGCTGGGTGTGAGGATGTGGGATAGCAACCGCTAAACTCGCAGCTCTCAAATCAACTTTTTAGCTAATTTAATAGAGGACAGCATTTGCACATTAAAACCAACAACCACCAAGGAATCTCTGTCGTTCTAATCTGTTTCAGCTACAGCAAATGTTTGTCTATGTCTGAATGGAGCAGAATGGTCAATGCTATTTGAGGTTTCTTTTCAAGGAAGAGGAGGAGGGGGAAAAAAACCAGCAGAATTGCGTTCAGCTGGTTCCCAGCCACAGCAAAGAGCTTTAAATATTCATGCTTTTCTTGTCCATTTCAGTAAAGCAGATGAGCACAAACAAAAGCAGCATGAGGGGCTCCCTTAATGAGGGCCTGTTTGTCTCCTATAGCCAGCTGCTTGACTTTATTGGGTCTGACATTAGGTAGACTCATTCAGTGAGCAAGGGTGGAGAAAACAAGGCTGTCAGAAAAAGCAGTTGCATGTATTGTTTCAACTCTTATCTTTTCTGATAAAGACTGCACTGATAATATATTGAACAGAATCTGGAAGCAACACTTCATGCTTGCACATAGTTTGTTTCCCAGCTATCCCCACAGGTGCAAGTCACCTAAAAGCTGCCTGGACTGTCAATCTGTGTTGGTGAACACTAGATATAAAGAACTCCCCAAACCTGAGAATTTTGCATTAATTCTGCCACTTGTTCATGAAAAGATTGTACGCTCATAATTTGTCTAAGTGAGCATTAAGAGCTTTCAAATGATGATGGTGGAGAAAGAGGTCACTGCATACAAGTGTCTGGTGAACCAGAGTGCTGGCATTCTTGGTTGGTTTGTACTCCAGCAGTGCTGGCATGCTGCACACACTGCTGTTCATCATCCACATAACTAGGTTGCTTAGAGGTCGAATCTGTTTTCTTGTCATTATAACAGTTCACTTAACTCTGTTCAGGAACAGAAAGAACAGAGACATGGGGGCAGGAGCTGCTAGCGAGACTTCCCCTGCAGCCGCCCCCCCAGCTGCCCGGCCCCACTAGGCGGCACAGTCGCTCTGTTCCATTCCAGTATTTTTTCCTTCGTGCTTTTAGGTTGCTTGGGGAAGGAAAAAAAAGTGTCATTAAATGTGTCAAGCTCACTAGAAAATAAGGATAGCCTCTCAAAATAATCTCCTTTAAATTCTGGTCTTCAGAACTGATTGCTCTGTGGCAGATGATTAAAGCTTCAGTTAAGCTCTCCCTGCTTTTACACTCCCAATGCGCTGGCTGATCCAGGTTAACTACTGTGACAGCTTCTTAAATGCACTGCAGAGAAGTTTATAGCATCTCTTCTGAGCCTGGAATAAGGACAAGAGCACTTCTTATGAAGCTGGACCTGGTTACCTCACATTTAAGTTGCTCCCCTCACAGTGCTTTTTTGCAGAGTACTGATCTCATACATGCATTTGTAGAGGAAAAACAGAGTGCTTGACAGAAGGGAAATGGAAGTTTGAGGGTCGTAAGCAGACAGAAGTGCTCAGCAGCTGTGACAAACCCAGCCAGCTGGGACATAAGCAGTTCTGCCACCTGCCAAGAGCTGGAGTCCCTTCCAGCATTACAGATTCATAGAGTTTGAAATATCATTTCCATGATGAGAGAGACTGAAGGTTTAAACAAAGATATGTGATGACATTTTAAAAAAAATGCATTTGCTTCCATTTGGTATACATTTTTCATTGAAATGAGGCAGTTGTACTTAGTATCTTCTAGTTATTTCCTATTCTATTTTTCTACCAATGAGAAAATGCAATAAAAAATTATTTCCCTTCACTCTTCTGAAGCTTTCAAACTGACTGCACAATTAAATGAACAAGTCAGAACAAGTTACTTTTCATATTTGTACAATTAAGCCACAACGCTTCCAAGGAGAAGAGGCATGATCCTGCAAGCCCTGGCGTCAGCCGCGACTCAAAACCCGCAGCCAGGCAGTGCTGAGAAGAGCAGCAGTCCCCAGTGACACCAGCTGAAGTACCTGCTGCTCCTGTGAAGGACTCACAGGGCTGTCTTGCTAGCTTGAAGTCAGAACAAACCACTGCAAGAATATCCAAGGAGGAAATCTGGGTGCTGAGGAGGAGACTTGCAAGGGGTTTTGCCATTGCTTTTCCACTGATGCACAGTCATTCTATGCCACTCAGTGTTGGATAAGCTATCGCAAAGGCCACGTGTGCACTTCATCACCCTGGTGGTACAGGTCACAGCTTTGCCCATGGGCTACTGTCAGCTCCTGTTGATCTGAAACTGCTTGTTGCTTTATAATAGTGATCCTATCGAGTCTCATTTTTCCATACAAGGGACCATGGGGCCACCTGGTCTGGCCTCTTGCGTATCCAATATCCTTAAATTGCATTCCAATACCCAGCCTATAATTTAATCAGGCCAAATACTTACATCATTTAGAATAAAGAAAAAGTTGACACCAGAACTGTGTTCCAGAGAGTGATGCAAGGCAAAAAATGAATGTGGTAGGACATATGCAGGTATTTCCATGTGCTGAAAGTAAAATCCACCTGCTACTAAGGAAGTGAAAAGCCCAAGGTCTCTGTCAGCTCAGAGTTGGTCATTAAGTTTACCTCTGGACACGTGAGCAGTCTGGCACACAGGATCTGCCAGAGCTACTAAAAAAGCATTGGCACCAACCTTCTGGATCCTTTTCCAGATGTTCGCATTGAGCCCAATCATTCGCTCTGCTTGGAACTTAACAAAGGAGACCGCAGCAGGCTAATTTACTTGAAAGTGTTTAAACCAGTGCCAAGCTAATCAGCCCTCTGGATGACCCTTTGAATCTCCTCCCCTGAACAAAGCTGCTCTGAAATTAAAGAGAAATATACCCCCCCAAAAATTTAGATACCCAAAAGGGTACATACAGTAAAACTCTCATCCCAGCTCTGATCAATCTGGCACTACACAACCAGAGTTTAACCTCACCACCATCCCAGTTAGCAAGCACCTTTTAACTGCTCTCACTCAGACCATGCCCAGCACCTGCAGTAATCGTCAGGGTGCTGATGGTGCCTAAGCAGACTGCATCCACCTTGTAGGAGTTTAGAATAAACACTGCTGCTAGGCTGAGCTATATTTGGAAATCCTCTCTCATCTGCTGCACAGGACACAAACAGTATTCCTACACTGTGAGGGAAAGCACAAGCAAGCAGTAAATTACTGCCCATCCCTGCTTGCTCATTGTCACAAAACAGAGTTTAGTTCATTGGGTTTTAACAGAATGCATAGTCTCTTGGAAATGCCAGTCACCTACTATTAATTAGCATCAACTTATTGCAAAGGCAAATGACAACAGTACCCTCTGAGTTTTACAAGCAGCAGGAGTGAGAAAGCGAGCTTTGGAACAAGTGCTGGCATTCAGCGGGGTGCCCTGCACAGCACTGCTCCTCCCTCTCGCGCTGCGGCTCTGGGTAGGTGGCTGCTGTCAGGGACAGAGTGCAGCAGTTTGCCCCCAGTAAGTCACAGTATGACAAACAAGTTACTGATGGTTAACTGAAGAGGGAGAGGCAGCAGGACTAGATTTGGGCTGAATGTTTGGGCCTCGCTATAAATATACTGAGATTTTTGCAAAGCTGAGGAACACATAAAGCACAAATACTTTTGGAGTGATGCATCTTTACACATCTCTGTGAACTGGGCATTAATGGCTACTTCAGGTTACTGATCCTCAGAACATCCCCTCCAATGCCAACTTTACACCTACAAAACAAGCCTGCTTTAGAAAGGATGGCTATCAATAGCACTCCCCCTTTGACTGGTACAGGTGACATTTCAGTTTTTGGACCATCTCCAAATCATTAATAAATCACTGTTTGCTGCATTTTGCCAAACAGTTTTGGTGCAAACATTTAAAAGTACTCAAACAGCAAGTACTGTACACATCCTTCAACACTACAGAGGTGGAAACTGAGGCACAGCTGCATTCAATACTTTTTTCCCATTGTTAAAAATAGAAGTCCCCTTGATGTTTCCTGTAGCAGCTCCTACAGAGCCTGATGCACTGCCCTGTCAATGAAGATTTATCCACTAGTCATGCATTTGTTTTCCAGCAGAGCTCATTGGGGCTGCAGTAATACTTCTCCTTCCCCTCTGATCTCCGCCGTGAGTCACTGAAGCCTTTTCTCACTGTCTGGGTAGGAGCAAAAGCAGCGTCACCCTCTCCGCATGCACGCAGCCGGGCACCCCAGCACAGCAGAGGGGAGCAGCAGGAGCGTGACTCAGGCTGGAGCATCCAGGGGCAGTGCTGCCATGGCAACTGTGCTTGAACCATTGGATTACTCAGACTAGACAGCCTTTAATTAATGGCTTGGTTCTCACTCCTTCCTTTCTCCCACAGTTGTAACACTGCACTCCCTAGGCAAGCCACTGAAAGACTTCAAACAGACAGCAAAAAGCAGAGACTACAGCCAGTCCAAACAGCACATGAAACAGCTGAAAGCCCTGAGCGTCAAGGAGCACCGATGAAGCAGGGTTGGGTACGGCCGCTGGTGTGACCAATGCCTCAAGGAAGGGCAGTGCCACAGTGATGGACACCAAGTAGACCTGCCTAGAGCCTGCATGCTCATCACAAAAAGACTTGAGATACACTGTGAACCTCTAACATTCAGAAAGTCCCTTCAACACTAGAGCAAGGAAGAGATATACTTGGAATCAGCAGCTCCCAAGCATGCTCTCGGTTGTATCATTGATCACAGGAGGAAGAGGTCAGGGTTTGTCCACTCTCCTCCCAGAGGGATGACTAAGACCTACCACAAATAAGTTTGTGTCTTCTGGTAGATGGAGAGCAGGCCACTAACCTTTGGGAATCTAAAGATCACAGGCTAAAAATCACTACAGTACAGAGTTCAAAACTGAAGACACAGTTGGAAATTTTTTTTTTTTCAGGATTGGGTGAAAGTCTATACAAGCAATTATTCAGGAAAAGAGATGGAAAAACCAAAAACAAAAAAGGCTAACTCTCTACCATGCTTGCAATTTTTAGCAGTGACTTTTGAAACACTTTATAACAAAGGAAGCTCCAGTCACAACATGCACTATGGGAAGACATGAATCCAGAGTGGATGCTAGAAGCCCTTTTTTAATAAAGAAAAATCAACTTCAGACAAGGTATACAACAGGTACTGCAAGGATCCACTTTTAACAACGAGAAACTGAAACTCACAGCCTGTGAGTTGCTGCAGACTAAATAACTAAGCATGCCAGGGAGATAAGAAAATACAGGAAAATACCCCTACAATGAAAACAAGGAGCAATTTGCTTGCTTTCAGATATGCAAACCTGCATTCTCATAGGGCTGATATAAGCATTTTTAAACTCATGCCTAAATCATTGCTTACCAAGAACAGCACATACCCATTGTAAGTGTTCAGAACTGTTCAGCTGTATCATGTTCTTCCCTCAGAGCTGAATGGAGCAACGCCACCATTCCCTGAGTATGGCTTTTGCACAGTTACCACTACAAGTTTTTAGTATTAGCTCCTCAGTGATGACTGTTTACAACAGTTGGAAGATGAGTCATCTGTTCTTAATCACAAGGTCGTTACATATATCACAACTGTATGCATATGATCACTGATGCTCATCCCATTTTCAGATAAATGACTAAACGAAGTCTCCAGTTATATCACAGAGCCCAGATCTCCTCACTAACTCTTTGCACTTCTTTTCTGGATGATACCTCCTGTTTCCAACTCTTTTTATGCTGCTAGGAAAAGGGTTGTGGACCTACTAGCAGCAGTAAATGGCACTGCATTGAGAATCTCCATTTTCTCTTTAACTAAAAGCACTCAAGTCAATCTCTGCTTTACACAAATAAAATAGGTTTTAAAACAAATGGTACTGCCAGTACATACCAGGTATGCAATAGGAAGCAGAAGAATGAAACCAGCATCATCCCCCTAATTGCCTGATGTCCACAGTAAGAAAGTACCCCCGACACTGCAGATTCAACTGCAACGCTGTTGCTTTCAGGGCTTTACAACTTGATTTCAAGGTTCAAAGTCTGAAGTGCTTTTCCCTTAATGCAGGTAGCATAAAAGACTCTTCTCTAGATAGAGCCAAGCCTTTTGATTAAAGCTTTGGCTTGGGAAGAGGTCCCTGTTTTAAATCTCAGCACTGAGTGATGGAAATCAGCATCTGGACTTCCCCCTCTACCCCACTCCTCAGATGCTGTTGACTCTGGCTCCTAGAAAACACTCACCCAAGGTTTAGGGCTCCTGCTGAACCTGCCTTGCTAGGGCCAAACGACTGAACTGCCCAGAAGAAATTCCTGAGGACAGTCATCTGAAGAGCTGATCTATTTTGGCTCAGGGAGGAGCAAGGACACATTCTTTCTCCAGAATATCACTTTCTCTTGAATCAGAGTTATAGAGAAAAACCTGTCTGGGTGCAGATGAAAAAGGGTGACTAACAAAATGTTCTCTCCAATGAGAGGACATGTTCTTGTCCTGCACTTCATACCTGAGAGACAGTGGAGTTTGATGTTAATAAGGTAGACCTGACCTATTTACAGGTATTGTTGGCAGGATGACACAGGGAAGATAAAACTTATTTTTCAAAATGACCAGTCCAGTTGTAAGAAACATTGAACTTATGTTGTTTTGATCTCATTCTATTTACTTATGCAAACTGGGAGAAGAATCATGATTTTAACTCAGTTCAGACTGACTTGAGAGATTTGTTAGAAGTCACACCCCAGACAAATCAGAGTCTATGCTCTTGTTAGGAGATGAACTACAAAAATAGTTAGAAACCTATGCGGTTCATGGCAATGGACTGGGCTGAGTCTCACGAAATTCAGCATAAACAGTAACTGCCATCCAGCTACAAGGAGCAACTATGCTGCTCTGTGTAATGGCACAGCTGAAACAACAGCAGCCTCAGCCCCAAACCAGATGTAACCACCCAAAACAAAGCCACATGCAGGGAAGACTGAGGGAGATAGAGGTCACCATAAGGAAATGCTGCTACTCTGCCAAGATCTGGGTTTTTGAGAAGGACCAGAGAGCTTGATAGAATACAGACAGCACGAAAGACCAACATGGATATACTAATGTAATAGCTGATAGCTTAAAATGAAATTTTATGGACTGTCAGTGAAGCTAAGGTAGATTTTGTGCATAGATACGTTGGCAATAGAAATGAGCAGAAATCCTTGCAAGCAAAAACATTTGCTAAGAGAATTCCTCATTAGTGAATGTAGTTAGATAAGTGACTGAATTACCAGTACGGTGTGATGTTTTCCACTGTAGAGAAATATGTTTTAGTGTAATCACTTTTGGAAAAATATGTTCAATTTTAGTCTAATCCTCATAGGTTTCACCTCTGAAATGTCAGCTCTAATACACATTTTACTTGATTTACTTGTTTGCTAGATTTAACATTCAACAACAGAAGCCTGCCTGTTTACAGGGCCAGGTCAGGAGTTGGTGATTAAGAAACAGAACTACAGGATGTTACAAATGGACCTAGGGATATCGTCCAAGTGAGGATGAGTAATGGTACCTGCTTCTTCAGATGTGCGTCAAATCCAGCCATCATTAATAGGTTTGGACTGTTAATATCTAACAGCATTGCAAACCTTAAGTTATTCAAGGACAGAAAGAGTTATGATTCATAAAGAGGCTTTTAAGAAGATGAGTCTAAGCCCTGCACTGGAACAGCTCAGGTAGTGCTCTCACTGTAGCTTAGATAATCGCTCAGGTCAATTAAAAGCTTGCATGTGCATTTGTAAGAGCTATTTATATTTTAAAGAGCCTAGCAGCCTCAGTGGAATAGGAGGCCTCAGTGTGCCACACAGAGCCCAAATACCTGGCAAAAGCATAGTCACCATTGCAAAGAGTTTAGAAACTAAACCAGCATTTTTATTTCTATTTTAGAGTTCACAATTACAAATGCATGTCTGGCTCCATTGCACCTGATGTATAGAAGCCCAGCTGCATTTACCTTCATGTATTCTGCTCTCTGGTGACCTCAAGCCCAGGCAGCTCTTAAAGCTCCTGTAGTCAGACAGGATCAGCCCAGGAATGACCGCCTGCCCAGGGACCTCACTCGGCCTCTGCAGCAGAGCAAGGACTCACCTCCAGGCCTCTCTCACTGCTCTCCACAGAAACCCGTCTTTGTTTGCAGATTCTTCTCCCACAGAAACTCGATACTGGTGACCAGTACCATCACAGCCACTGAACTACAACTCAACAGTGGCTGCAGTCCTACTGGGGAGAAAGATCTGCCTGGAAGAACTTGGGTTTCTTGTTTCCTCTTTCAGAGTTAATGTAAATACCAAACCAAAACATTACGTCCTTTTAACCGAGGAAAAAAAGGAAAAGAGGTTTACAAGTTTATACACAAAAGCTGAAAACTGCTGCTTTTTTCAGGACACTGAGGCACTGGATGAAAAAATTTCAATTGATTGTTACTTTTTGAATAGAAATATTTAAACTATATCCAAAAGGTTCACTACTGAAAGTGCTTTCCAACTCCTACTTTGAAGCAAGTCTAATAGCTGCAAACACCATAGTATTAAAAGGTCACTGCATAATCCAATCTCAGTGATTAACATTTTCCTTTGTAGTTATGACTATATTAAAATAATGATCCCAATTCACAGGAAGATTAAACATGTCTATTAATTTTACTTCAGTAAAACAGGCTGAAGAATCTTTGTATAAACAATCTAGATGAAGTGCAGTTTACAACACTTTTTCTTCAAGGAACTTAATTTTGCCAGTTAAAACAAAAGAATTTAGCTCTTGTTCAAACCCAGCTTTTTCCTATTCAAAGCTGTGAAATAAGATTCCAATTTTAGTATCTAATTCACAGCCATCATCTCAGAACTACTGCTGAACATTATCCTTCCACTTGCTAATTTTAAGGCACTCATTATTGCCCTAGGAGGCACATAATTGTTTACTATAAGAGTTCCCATGCTGTTTGAGCCATTTGTACAAATATTCAGAGATGAACAAGTGCACTTGATATGAGGTGAAAAACCCTGCAACTTCACAAAAATTATGTCCTCAGTGCCACTTGATATCCACAGTCATATCTTTCTGTGAGAAAGATTATTTTAGCAGACTTCTCTTGATTTTTCTTAGTTTCCATGTATTTCTCAGCATTAACTTGGACTGATTACAAGAACAGATTTCTCCCTAACCAGAAAAGCAATTAATATGTAATATTCTACTTTTAAAAAGTTCGTTCTTTCTTGCATATTTTGTACTCAAGTTACATTTCATCCTAATCAGTCACATGAGTTAAAAGAAATATATTGGTAGTATGAAATGCTACTTTTAATAGACAGAGTAATTGGAGAGGCACAGACACAGCTTTACAGAGACTGGCTCCAGAGGGCTGCTCTACTCAACTCCTGACATGTGCATGAAGCCTCTGAGCCTTTGCTCCCAGCTATGGAGCTGCAAAGGTGAGACTCCACATTTTGTACATGCAAGGTCAAGACAGCTCCTGATCCCTTTGCTATTCTGACAGATTCCTTTGCTCCTTACTTTGTCTTCTTCACCTTCTTTTTCTTTTTATGTGCCATGCTCTTCTAGAAGCAAGATATTGAGCAACACTTAAGAAACAAAGGCATCACTTGGCAGTGCCATGTTAGTGATCAAACTGCATTTTTTTTTGATGGAGAAATGCATCCTGGCAGCCATAACCTGTGTAACAAACAAGCATGCCTCAAAGGTTTTATATAGTTTTATAAGAAATTCAACCTTGATACCAAATGCTAATTAATTCCATGATTACTTCCTAATGAAACAACCATGCCAGGGATACTGACCAGCAAGCAGCAGAAGACTGATTCTGAGAAACTAAAGATACCTTTTCAGGCTCTTCACGTGACACGGAGTTAGGAAACTATTCAGAGTAGCTTGAAAGAATTGCTTAACAGGAAAGAAGATATGAGGCAAGTTCTAGCAAATTTGTATGACTAAGAACAGCACAGGTGTTTGCACAAAATGTTTGGGCTCTTTCAGGTAATTCCTCCCACTGGCTCACTTGCCATCTTGAAAATATTTGTTCGGCTGCTGCAAGTGACAGGGCACTCACAGGACAAGGTAGGTCTCACACATTCAGGTGAATTAGCTGATGGCAGCAGTTTGTTCTGCTATTCTTCCACTTCCACTCCAGGTTGGATGGCCAGCAGTGAAATTCATCTCAGGAAAATGAAAATCCTTGGTGCCAAAGAATAAAGTGACAGATTGGAACAGTCTATTTTAGACAAGAGCTGCCACGTCTAGTTAGTATCATACATAGATTTGCTGCACAGTAACAAGTAGATGCTGGACAGAGCTTGGAAACTAAAGCCAAAAGTATATTGAGGATTTCAGCCAGGAAAGAGAAGGAAAAATGCTTTTCTGCGTTGAATTGCAGGGAGCAAGCGTTCATATTTTACTAGCGTTCTCCATTTTCACCCCTTCATTTCATTTCAAGTTATCTTTTTAAGGACACAAGACACTACCATAGATGATGCTATGCATGACTAATGTTGAAATTCAAGGGAAGCCAGGATTATTTGATGAAAGCAGCAAGCAGATCAATGGGTCCTTATTCCAATTCAGGTTTCACCATTGCACATAATCTGCCATCATACTGCATCTAAACTCTGTAGCAAAGAGGAATCACTATAGAAAGCTTTCATACAAAAATTCCTAATTCACCCCACTTACACTCACCCAGCAAAACATTTTCTTAGATCTCATTTCTTTTACAGAGGAACCAGGCAATTTAGATATGAATCCAAACAATGAAACTACTAATCATCTATTTCTTTCCAGCTGATCATATTAATCTGTTGTTCCTATTTATTACTCTATGCCACCATATATTTTACTGCTTATGTTTGCACTCATTCTTTCAGTGTAAAAAAACAGTGTGACACACTCATGGGTGTTTGGGCATAAATCCATTGTTGTTATACTGTAATGTTATCATGGCATTATTTAGATTACCTGCCCACCAAAACACATTTGTGAGCAACTGCAAGCTGTAGGGTGAAAGTATGCTATTACAGCTTTTGATAGAAACAAACAGGGATTCTCTTCACTTTCACATAGTGACACTAAATTATTTTCTTTAAATTTCATTGGCTTTCCATTTTGATACATTTAATTCATTCATATTTATTGAAAACTGTTAATGTATCAAAATTAAATGCATCAAATTAAATTCAAGTAATAGATTAAATGTATCAAAATGTATTCACATTTATTATAAATAAATGTAACCAGCACAGTCTACCTGAAAGAGAATCTGCCTCCTCTCATTGCAGCTCTGGCCAGCTAAGTATGTTCAGTTTCAAGTGCACTAAAAGTTAACTGCTTCCAGGAGCTACCATTGTCCAGATCTCCATATGCATACAGCCTAGTCACTGACATTTAGCATCTTCATACACTCATACACATGATATATTCATATATGCATAGGCATAACTATTGCAAAGGCTAATCACCCAAAGGACAGCGAGCAAGAACCAGCTGGTCACTGCAGCAAGGACTTTATAGGATGAGGGCTGAACAGTGAGGGGGGAAGCTAGCTAAAAAAAAAAAAAAAAAAAAAAAAAAAAAAAAAAACAC
>JAAGAY010000441.1:54877-72128 GCA_011801015.1 Ardeotis arabs | reverse complement strand
AACATTCAAGGCCAGGTTGGATGGGGCTCTGAGCAACCTGATCTAGTGGGGGATGTCCCTGCTCCTTGCAGGGGGGTTGGACTAGATGACCTTTGAAGGTCCCTTGCAACCCTAACCATTCTATGATTCTATGATTCTATGATTCCTGTCAGATGTTAGGGCGTGCTTTGCCTTCCTGACAGCTTACCTGGTGCTTGTGGAAAACCAATCAAGCATCCAGTTTCTGACTGGTATGATGATTTTGCAACATACTAGATAAAGTCCTCTCTAATTTCACTGATATCAGAGTGAGTTAGGAGTCACATAACCTCAGAGAAATAAGCACTAGAAATTGACCACCGTTTTTTCCTTCACCCACCCCCCCAGATATCATGGTGCTTTGGCTCCCTTTTTTCCTTCTTGAGGTTGTGCTTCAACTGCTCAGCCCATCCTTCTGCATCTTTTTTATGGAATTAACTCTGCATTCATGTGCTCTATAAACCAGTTGTCTGAAGCATCTCCTTCTGCTGACCAGCCACCACCACCAGCGACTTCTTTTTCCTTCTGTCTCGTGATCCTGTGATGTGTAGGGATCCAGGTCCTTATGATACCTGAACACTCCCTTTGAGTTTGGTCCTCTCATCTCTGGAAAAATTAAGAGTTCTGGAAGGAAGGAAATTGTATATTTCACTGTTCTCTTTCTCAAAGATTACTCTGATTTTAAGTCTTTTCAATATGAACAGAAAACACTACCTGTGCCTGAATCAAACACTAATAAAGATTTTTTCACTAGTATCACTGGCCTTTGGGTATGCCAATAGTGTTCTATTGAAAAATTATTCTGGCTACCTACAATAAATACTTTAACTTAACTCTCAAATATGGAGGCAATAAATATGTGTAACATGAAAAATATGCACATAATGGATAAGTCTTTGGGAAGTCTTTTTATTTTGCTCGCTATCAGAAAAAATAGTAAACATCTCTCTGAGCTCCAAATAGCCAAATACGTCTCTGATGATAAGGGTATCACAAAGATATCAATAAAATGTGCCATAAATTTATTATTATTTTAAGGGCTATCCATGTAAGTTATATGACAGCAGAAGCTTGGTCTGACTTGTGCGATCCTTTCAATAGTGTTATCACCATTCAGAGTTCTGCTGCTTGTTTGGCACATAGAAATTTATTTACTTTTTCCCCTGAAGCAGCCACTTTCCTAATTTGGTACTGGTAAAATCTTCATCTATCAGTCTAGGTTAATTCTCATTTTACATTTTATTTTTCTGTAACTTACAGCACTGGAGGATGTCAGTTTATTTTTCCATTCAGCAGTTCTGAGCTATTAAATCTAACATCTTGGAAACAAAACAAAAGGCAAGTGGCACTATTATAATACATAATTTAAGTAAACAGTAAAGAACAGCTGGCCTTTGGGGGAATTTTGCATTAGTTCTAAATTCCTCATGAGAATTTTAGGTATTACAAAGCCAAAACATAAGGATAAATTGAAGCTACGGAGATGCACTTCATCTCAGGCATCCTGCTATGCTACACACAAATTTTTGAGTCAAGAATAAACTGCAAACAAAGCAGTCAAAATCTTAGCGTGGCAGGCAAAGCCACCAGTCCAGTGAAGGAAGTGGTGCAGAAAGCATGATCTAATTTAAGAAACTAAAAATGTATTCTGCATTCAAATTGTAACCCCAGCCAGAAATTCAGTTAATGAACTGTATCAAGAGACTGCGTTTAATCGACAGGAGCACGGGGGTCAGACTGAGTCAATTCCTCAGTCTTACACATGAAGATTAGCAACTATCCAGCTCCGGATCCTTTCACTTTTTTCCTTATGCAGCACATTTAACTCATCTGTATGCTGCCCGAGCTTCAACTGGAATCCTTGGCTCTCGGAGAGGGGTCCGTAAGCAGGAGCGCAGAACCTCCCCTCTTGCAGATGGGAAAATGTAGAAATCACTGATCAGGCATGCAGATAAGCGCATCTCTGATTCTTGTCAAATTATTACACAGACAGGGATGGGCTTCAGAATAAGGTTTAGACAGCCGTACTGTAATTTTTATATAGGCTCGGTTCAGAGGTATACACCAAGGGGGAAATCACTGTGCTTCTCAAATCAGTGGCAGCCTGACGGATGGCCCTGATGCTCACACGTGCTGCTCTCGACCCGGAATGCACTACCTTACAAAAGCTAAGTTTATTTTGACTTTTTTAAACACTTCTCACCTTCTGGAAAAAAAAAAAAAACACCCCTAAAAAAAAAAATAGGAGACCTTCAAATTACTCTTTCTCAATGTTTGTAGCTTCTTGGTTTTGGTCTTATTATGAAGAGGTAGATGATGATGAGCAACCATCCTATCTCAGAAGAGTATTAGCAGAGTACTTAGGATGGCTATTCAGAAACTACACTAAGTAACAGATATTGTCAGCAAGGAAATATAATGACCTACAAGGTCAATCCATCACTATTTCTGTGAACATCTTTGAAATTATTTCTTCATAGTAAAAAAAAAAAAAAAAGAAAAAAAATGGATATTTTGGACAATGTTGTGTTATTTTGATTACGGTTGAAACGACAATCCTTTTCTCTTCCATACTAAGCTTCCAGCAGGTAATACACAACTGTTTTAGTAAAGTGAATATATTAATGTGAAAAATATCTCCCTTTTTCATGCATCCTATGTATGAAAACATTGTTTTGGCAAATGTTACCAGAAAATTGTTTGTCAAAATAGATTACATAAGTAATCTGTTAACAACAAGGTTACATGAGCTTGGATTCATGATAGCGTAAATGCCAGCTCTTGAAACAATGAAAAAGGGCATTTAATTCAATGTGTATGATCTAGAAAAGAATGACAGATGGTGTGCTGCTCACATTCTTTATTTTCATCAGCCTTACACTGTAATTCTCAAATAAATATAGTTTGGTTTTATGCACAGTTGAGATATTAGTGTGAATCACAAGTAAAATATTCATTGGTTGTCAGATTCAGTTTTCCAGAAGAAAAGAAAAACATGAACACTTTGGTTGTAAGTGTTATATTAGAAAAATAAATACAGCATGGAGACTGCCATTATTTCCCTACCACTGCGGTTTTTGCAGTTTATGTTTTATGCCTGATCCAAATCTGATGAAGTAATAGTATTATTTTAATAAGTTTCAGGGTTTTTTTTTTTTCAGAATGGCTTATTTATAATATAAATGAAGACACCAATGGTTATGAATGCAGAGCTAGAAAGCCAAAGAGCAGTCATGGAAGCAGAAATAGCATGGTGACAGTTTCCCATGTTCACGTACTGACAGATGCTGCACTGCACAGGCTTTGTTCTTCACAGTTTTTGCCAGTTTCCCCAGGTTTTTATATATAATCATACATAATCCCATTGAGGTAATCTGAATAAAATTATGAGAAATTAGGTGTGTATTTCTCAAACATGAATATTCTGCCACTAGATTTTACAGAAAAGTCAGTGTTAACAAAATATAAGAATGTTTAAATACAATCTCTGATTTATACTAAGGGATTTTTGTGGAATAATTGGGTTGCAGTGGGAAATACTGAAGTCAAAGAAAAAAGATCATTATAGACTTATAACTGAATTTGAAATGTATAGAAAGGTGGGAAAACACAACGAATGGCATTTTCACGTTAACAAAATGAAGATGTCACATGCAAAATTCACAGAGAGAAAAATCAGTATTTTTTTTTTCCTTTTTAAATTGTCTATTAGTAGTTTCCAAAAACATTGACTAACAACACCTACCGCTATTAAAATTAGCAAATCTGGGAAACTTTTCTTGAGGGTCAAGAGTTCACACATCCTCCATACTCTCCAGAAATTTGAAAGAATTGGACAATGTTACACCTGGTTAACTCACTTTCTCCTGCAGCCACTTTTCTTATTGTACTCATCAGCCTGCTCACTGTGCCAAGGGAAATCAGCAGTACTATTGATTCTGTTCTGACTTGTTACTCAGCCTTTCACATTGCAGTTTCTTGATGATTCTTTGAAAAATTAAGTAAGCTTTATGTTACAGAAAAAAGCAAACAAATGCACGCAAAAAAAAAAATTAATAAGTGGCAGGTTAAAAAAAAAAATCCAAGCCAATCAAAGAACTTAAAGGTCGTTTGATGCTAGCAGTGCTAACTTTCTGCCTGTCACCTTAGCATGACACCCCGTTTCCTGTCAAAGCAGAGGTGCTCACTGCATTATGTAGGTAACGTAATCTGTGATGGTGGAAGAAATAGCTTGTTTCATAAGCTGCTGTTCTTAACATCTGTCTCATCAGCAGGAAATGCCTTCTCCCTCTTTAGCTATCTTTTGTCCAAGACAAGGAACAAGAGTTTCTTTGACAGCAAGGTAATTCAGCTTTAAACAAGTGACATCTCCCTGACCTTAAGCAGCCTGACCCTGCAAAATCTGGTGAATAAAATGAGGAAGGAAAGGTTGGGGGTGAAGGTTGGGTGGGTAGAGAGACAATGGAAAGGAAGAATAGCTTCAGTGTAGTCGCTGATAACCTCTAAGAATGTTAGCTGTCATTTTTTGATACAGATACCTAAAAAGAAGCATCTAAATTAAAACTGTGACTGTGAGAAATAGAAAACTCATTAAATGGCTTGGAGGTATCTCTGTGGGGTAGATAAGATAAAAGAGGAGTCCATATAATCTACAAGACTGGAGGAAGTTGGAAGGCATGAAGGAAAGAAAAATAAGGGAAACAGAGGTGACTTGCACTTCAAGAGTCCTTTTTTTCTCCACTAAAGGAATTCTGGACAACTAGCTTAGACGCAGATATGCAGATAGTAATGTACAGAGAAACATGACAGATTAATTGTCCGTGCAGATATTTGTGCTCTGTTTAGCAAAAGTGCCCACGGTACTATAATGGACATACATACATTGAAAAATACAAGACATCATCTGGAGACTTTATTACATACTAAGGCACAAACGACAGGATTCACTCCTGTGATTAGCAACAGTCCAGGTGTATTTAGATCTTCAGTCACACTTACAATTAGACTCAAGCAGTAAGCAAATAGTTCAACTAATAGTTTAAAAGTCTTCATAGAGTCTTGTGTCTGTATGGCTTGCACTGAAGAAGATGAAGAGTCTTGCGGATCCTTCCTACATCCTTCCTATTGTTCACAATGTGCTATTGAGAGATGAAGATACTGCTATCACAATGTGACAGTGATGAGAAAAAGAAAGCCAGAATTCCTGGAAAGAACAACTTGATTTGAAAGGCCTTAATTTTAGATCTTACCAGGCAGGAAGACCAAGAAAGGCAAGTCACCTACCACACTCAGATCAGTCACACTCTTTCCAGAAGATCTTCAGTTTGGTCAGTTGGGAAAACAGGAGGATGGGAACAAAGAGAGTAAAAAATAATATGCATTTATTCTACAAGGCCTCTTTGGCTCCTTTGGCTACAGTGGTCTAAGCAAAGGTATTTTGCTCAGGTAGGCAAACAGGAGTTGTGAAAGCATTTTTCTCTACTGGCTGGAATAAAGGGAATCCTCTCACACATTGCAGAGTGTCTCCACAGCCATGTATTTCTGCGAATATTCCTGCCTCTCTCCACTGACCTATGTATGCATGATCTTCTGTAGCTGGCCTTCCAAACCGATCCTGGCCGTTGCAACTGTTGCTTCACCACGCTGCACCCTTCGTCTTCCCAGTCAGAGCATTAGCGGCCTTCATGAGACTCTCAGATGAAATCCGAAATTCTTTGTGCCGTGATCCAAACTATCCAATCATTTGTTATCAGTCACATGGCTAATTCCTTTAGGTTATCTGGGTTAATGCATTCCAGATATTGAAATACCGTGTTGGTTTTTTTCATCTGAATTCGCTGCACACATGGAGACTAATTTTAAGCTTTACTGGGAGGCTTAAGATAAAGACTATACACTGAAAAATATTTTTTCTCTTTTGGAAGTATTTCTTAAATATTTCTTTAAAGAGGGACAGTGAGAAATATAGTTTAAATTACCCCACAATTTGTTTGTTGGAAGCTGACATGCAACTTGTCATAATTTTTAAATGATCCGGTAAAAAAAAAAATCCTCATAGTAGTGTTATAGGAAAGCATTTTCTACATCACTGGCACTACTAATCCCAATGGAATTAAAAAAAATGGGAAAAATATCCAAAGACAACAGAGATTTAACATATTTTTCAAAAAGGATCTTTGTTTTTTATACGATGGATGTGCCCTAGAAAAGGAATTGCACTTCAGGGAAATATGTCTCTGTTTTGGATTGACTTCATCCAACAACCAAGTACCCACACAGCTGCTCATGCGCTGCCCTTTCCTGTGGGACAGGCAGAAAATGGAAAGTGAGAAGAACTGTGGGTTGGCATAAGGACAGTTTTAAGAAGCGACGCAAAAGACTAGCACGGAAGGAAAGCAAAGAAGGAATTTATTCACAATATCACATCAGCAAACAGATGTCCCGGCACTTCTGGGAAGCAGGACATCTCTACGTGTAGTGGTTGCTCCAGAAGATAAATGTCATTATCACAAACGCATTGTGTCCCCCCTTCGCCACAGCCTTTATGTTGAACATGACATCATATGGTGTGGGACATCCCTTTGGTCAGCTGGGGTCAGCTGTGCCAGCTCTGTCCCCTGCCAGCATCTTCCCCACCCCAGCCACCTTGCTGTGGGGGCAAAGTGGGAAATGAAGAAGTCTTTGATAGAATTTTGTACCTCTACTTCGGGATTTCAGTGCTGACAGACCTTTTCCTATATCAAAGTGATTATAGCGCCTTGATAAAATATGTCTTTGATATAATAAAAATACTATGGCATATTAGAGATGATGCAATAAAACCTGTCCCAAAATTCAAGCATAACCACAATAACCATGATAATTGCAGACCTCAGCACAATAGTTGTTCTACCAAATAACTTGGAAGGACATCACGGGAGCTATAAACTTTGTGCAATAACACACACTGGTTGTGTATTCAGAATCATAGAATTGTTTAGGTTGGAAAAGACCTTTAAGATCATCAAGTCCAAGTGCTAACCTAGCGCTCCCAAGTCCACCACCAAACCATGTCCCTAAGCACCACATCTACATGTCTTTTAAATATCTCCACCACTACCCTGGGCAGCCTGTTCCAGTGCTTCACAACCCTTTCTGTGAAGAAATTTTTCCTAATATCCAATCAGCTACAGGCAAATACAACTCAATAAAATAACTTTCATGGAAAAACCCTCTAGTGAAAAACTGAGGTTTGTGTGTCCTCCTTTAAACTTTCTACAAAGGTGATCTTGCTGGAACATTTTTCTTAGTTAAAACTGTAATATGTAGTGAATTTTCTCTCCAGCACCTTCCCATAGGCCAGAATATAATGGATAGGCAGAATAAAAAAGCAAAAATTAAATTTGTCACAGTCCCAATATGTTTAAAAGAAAGGAAAAAAAAAAAGTGTAAAAATTAAATATGTGACTAGAACTTAGCCCATGTAAATCACCCGTCTTAATGCTGTGCTTTTACGTCTTGTACCTCCACTGCCTTGCAAAAGACTTCTCCTTTCAGGGGGAATAAAAGCAGAAGCGCATTTTTGCATTTATAGGGTATAAGAAAACTAAGCAACTTTTTATTTCATTTGCCCTCTTTTGCTCTGCTTAAATTCACCTTCAGTATGATGAAATTCCATTGTAAAATGGAAGATCATACAGCCAAAAAGTAAGTATATTGTAAAAGCAGTATTCTGCTTATATAAATCACTTGACAGCCATCATTTGCCTATACAAATATACCTTTATGTATTTAAAGATGACAAGATATATTTAAACAGTCCACTTGCTTTAAATATATTTGATTTGCTTTCATTTAAGACAGTTGAAGTCTTCACAGTTTTATCAAGACTAGAATGTACTATTTATTTTTCGTAATGTTTTGTAATTCTTCTTTCCTTCTTCCTTGAAACTTTAAATCTTCCAGCACCCAAGGGAATTCATAAAAATATGAAGTTCAAGTTGACTCTTTCCATCCTGAATTATCCATTTCTGCGTCCTCCAGATTCCAATTTACATTTCAGGAGTCTTTTTTTTTTATTAAATGTTGTGTATTCTGTTCCAAACACTACTATTTCTAGACAGATTAATGCATCAAAAATTCACAACAACAAGAATATAAAATTGCCTTGGGATGACTATTTCTAGGGAACATTCAAGCATTAAATTTGTTCATTACAATAAGAAAATGAAATTGCTGTGGAACCTGGTGTTTAACTATTTTTAAAACTGTCCTGTTGAGGTGATGTGCAGTAATCCCCTTTTGTCTAATATAAAGAGAACTGCATTAATCAAATAATTTTCAGTTCCCTAATTAGCTATATTTCACTGTTGGCAACATTAAAACTGTATTGTTTTTCTTTTCTTAAAGGAATATTTTAAAAATATAAATCTACACACCTATAAAGATGTCTCTTGTCCAAGACAAGGAACAAGAGTATCTTTGACAGCAAGGTAATTCAGCCTTAAACAAGTAACATCTCCCTGACCTTAAGCAGCCCGACCCTGCAAAATCTGGTGCTACCACAATACATAGCTACCACAAGTTTTTCATCTCAGTTTATCAACACATTATACAAAAATACGAGCTTGTCAACTGTAGCTCACTCTTCTCCCCCCGAAAATACTTAATATTGTGGTAAACGTTAAGTTATCCCCTTTATACAACAACTGAGTCAGGAAACTGATGACAGCAACATGGCACCACACTTGGAAACACAACCCTGCCTCTGGCAGGAAATAACATTTCTGCAGGTATTTCTTAATTCTCATGGTACACAGGCAGAGGAAAAGGGAATGGCTTTGCTGCCTATCAACCTCTCACTTGCACTACCAAAAATATTCTTCTAGAGTTAGGACGAGCTTTGGAAGCAGACTAGTAGCTCAGCTCCAGTTATCCCTAAACAACAAACCAAGCGAAGAACCTGACTTGCTGCATGCTTTCTTTGCAGAGTGAAACATTATTTTTGGCAAAAGGATGAAGGAATCATTATTTTCTTTCCATCAGCAAGTCTCTGTTCCTTGCTGCCAGGAACATTGCTAAAACTGAAACGATAATGTAAATATAAACCCTGTCGCAGAGCATTTTAAGCAGCACCTGAGCAGAATAAATTACTGTCAGAAATATTGGAATTGCTGTTTCCACCTGTGTGTGGGTGTCCTCAAAAGCAGAAAAAGAAGCTGAAGTTTGACTAGAAAAACCAATCAGCCACCCACTGGGAATGGTCCCAAAGCCTAATGTGAAAGCAGCAGTGGCCTCAAGAGAAGCCTGCAAGGAAGCAAACAACGTTGCTGGGCTGTCCACTCAGAGGTGTGGAAAAGATGCAAAGAGCAAAGGTGAAAAAGGACCTGAGGTGTCACCACGGACTAAGGGACTGGACCCACCTAAACTGGTACCTTGAAAAACCTTGCTTAACCACTTGTTAGCACTGGAAATGCATCTAAGTCAACTTTTGACCTCAATATTCCCACAAGTTAAGTTCCTGCTGATTCCCAGTGCTTGCTTCTTGATAGTGCTGAGCTTTGCTTGTATCCACTTCTCACTGGGATTCAGAAATAACATCGTCTCCTGCATAAAACTCCCAAGGAAAACAACCCAGTAAGTGTTCTGAAACTAAATATAACACTTGCACCAAACTTAGGAGATTCATAAAACAGTACCTCCTTCCTTTTGAGTACAGAGGACAGCAGCCCTGTTGCTTGTTCACAACCCAGCCCTTGGAGCACTCGCCTGGAGGCAATCGCACAATGGAAAGTTATCCCTGAAACACAGTTATCTTTCACAGACTTTACAGCTCATGCATACTTTATCTTCCCAGCCCCATCAATGTTTCCTGGAGGTCGGTACAACACTACAGAACAGACTCAGAATTAGTGTCCCTCCTTTCCCTCCCTTGCCATTAGCCATGGAGCTGCGCCCCGGCTGGCAAGAAGTGGAGGGGTGATTTTGTCAGAAGGGACATTTGCTTCAAAATGAGGATGATATGCTTCTGTTTCCACCTGAAAGCCACAAGTAAGAAAGGAGATACATCTAATGCACCGGAGAGAACTCGACCCTGCCGACCAGCCAGCAGTAAGAGTTTTCACAGTGTGCTCGTGAAGCACACCAGTTGGTTTTGTCCCATTCTGAGACACGCAAGAACTGGCAGCCTCAGTATCTAATACTGGTTTTATATTTCACATCTAGAACATGGTTTTATACGTTACTGGATGGGGTTTTATGAGCAGCCTTATCTAGAGAAAGATGTCCCTGCCCACAGCAGAGGGCTTGGACCAGAAGATCTTCAAAGGCCCCTTCCAACCCGAACTATTCTATGACTCTATGCTATTTTTTGGTCAAGTGGCCTTAAAAACAGCCTCTGCAGTTTCATGTTGTTGTCTTTGACCTTGGTTCTTTTCCCTGTCATAGACGATAAGAAAGATGCACTAATTAGAAAGCAGAGGTTTCTTACAGAATGCAGTTTTCACCATCAAAACGAGGACAAAGGTAATATCACCAGTATTCCTGTGGTGATTAGCTGCCTGACATAAAGTCAAAGCCAACAGATCCATGCCTACAGATTTTCTTCGTCCACATCAGCAGAAGTGGCTTTGACATGTGAGTAAGCAATGTTACGGAAGTACGGGAGCAACTGGGGAGCTTTGTAGCTTTGTAAGCTTCCACTCCCAGCCTAGTCCCTTTACAAAGAGTACTAGAATGCTGCCTTCAGAGATATTCACCATAAAAAGGTTAACGAAAACTCACATCAACTGGATATGCAAACCTGTCAGATCTTTACAGATTTTCAGATCTGCTACTTGAACACACTGAGAAATACCGATTACAAATTATCACTATTTTGTTTATACTGTTTCTATGTTGGGAAAAAAATTAATTTCACATGCACTACACCAAACTTACATATAGAAATCCAGGAACTAGCTGTACTAGGGTATCAAGATTAAATTCATTTTAATAAATTATATAAATTCTAGGATTCTAAAATCAATAAAACTGATACTGTTGAGTATTTTTCATTTTAACTGTGATTGTCAGCAATGTAAGGACTTGCATAGATTTCCTGATTTGCTCTTTATTAAAGCACAGTCAATACTAATTTGATGAATGCAGAAATACTGGCTACAGCTTTCAGTGAACTAAACTTATTTAGCACTAGAGAAATACAAAAAGGATGCCACCACTGCATGACAGTTGTGTACAGCTTCCTTCCTTTTGTCTTTACTGCCTCACAATGAGACAAATATGAATACAAGTGTTAACAAACTAGAATCTGTAAAGTCAGAATTCCTGCCTTGACAAATGAATTTCAGTTATTTCATCTGCTGGTGTTTGCTTTTCTCTCTATTTGCCACATTCTCCTATGCAGGTACCCAAATCCTTCTGGAAAACATGCATTTTTATCTATTGTTTTCCCTATAGCCACTGGTATGGATTTTTTTTGTTTTTAAACAGGATTAATTACATGAGAAAATCGGAGAACTGGAGGAGGTTATCTCAACAGAAAACTGAGTCAGGAGAGATCAGATTTGGCCTTCCTAGGATATACTTTGAAGGATGCTCATAAATGGATCCATTGTGATCATCATTACTCAAAGATACCCACACAGATGTTCCTTTCTTTTCATGATTGTAGATGTTCATCATTCAGCTGCCAAAAGAATGTGACTTTTCAGAGAAAGGAAGCGTCAGATTTTTTAATTTTTTTTTTTTTTTAATTTTGCTCTCCGGTTTCAGTGTTCCTAAAAGGAACTTGTATCCTTATGTATCCACTAAAGACAAGACACCCAAGATCAATTTCCTCATATAGTACATAACATTCAATGACAGGTCACGCAGCCACTCCATATTTTATGCCCCAGGCACAAAAGTACTACATGTTCTTATAGAAGTGTTATTAAAACTAAAACCATAAAAAGTTTTCAGGTGCTTCCATAACTGGTAGCAGTGACCACACTGGCACAATAGAGAAGAGCATCCTCACGCCACACTTAGCCTCCTACCTACAGTGAATTGGCTTGGAAATTTTTAACGTAACAGGCTGCTCTCACCCTTCCCCCTGCTATTGTGAGGCTTGTCACACAGTCATGAAATGAGGCAACAGCGTGCTCGGTGCATTCATAGCAAGAACAACAACGGCTTTATCTTCTTCTGAACCTTGTTCAAGCTATTAAAGAAGGGATGCATATAGCTCGTGTTTGAAGTGGATTACTTAGGAATCCAGCCAATTTCCAGGTTTTTTGCATTCACCTGTGTTTATTCCCGAAATAACAAATTATGCATAGGATATCAGTGTTCTGTAGAATTTACTTAGAAACACAGAGTGGAAAAACAGCCGTGAGAAAAAAATGCTTAATTATTTAACAGCATTCAAATAACTAAGTTACTCAGCCTCATTAGAAGTCGGACCGTGCTATATCTGGTGCTTTGAAAGATTTTAGCTTTCCTTGATTTTTTTATTCCACATAAATTGAACGACACAGTAGGCATATTTTAGCTCATACATTCAATTACTTTGCAGCAGATAATACCGCGAAAGCTCAGCAGCCAGCTCAGAAGAAAAGGAAATGGTGTCTCCATGAAGTTAATTTGCCAAAAAGCAAAGGGTACAGTCCCGTAGTTGCTCATTACCCTTAGCTGCCACTGATTTCCCAGGAAGTTGGAAAAGCTTACTATGGAGAATGGCTTGCACTTTGCAGTACGGCATCCATGATGTGCACATCTGCTTGATTTTCAGTGAAATCACAGGCTAAATATTTTTATCCCCAGCTGGAAAACTGCAGACATTCTCTCCACAGAGAGCACTACCAATATTCACCAATATAAATGCAAGTGTTTTTATTTGACTGAACGTGTTGTCCACACAGACATGCAGGAACCAATCATTACTTGGGATCAAACCCAGAAATGTCAACACTAAAAGATCAGACTTCTATCATACCAACTGAAAGATCAATCTTCGAGATGGAATAATAAGACTGTTCAGCTGCTGGAAACAAGTGCTGCAGGTGCCAGTTGAGAAAACAACTTCTGTTTTGTTTTCCAGATGAACATAGTTATCGAGAAAATTAAACATTGACCGTGAAAGCGGCTTTACACGGGGTACAAAACAGCCACCTGAAATATACCTTCAAGCTGTTGCCACCTGAACCAGACACAAACTCAGAATCAAAAAGCAAAGGTCCTTCTCTTGTTGATAATACTAACATATACACACCTGGTCTTTAACGAAGGTAGAATGAATGTTGACAAATGCAAAAGCAGCAACTAATTCACTATCCTGCTATTTTCTGCTCTATTTACAGGACGTGTAATGATCTAGTTGTATTTCTTAGCCATCTACAGATGTGTAACCATTAAATTAATTATGCAGTTTTCTCAAAATGAAAGCTGCAATTACCTATCTGTTTCACTTTTTTTTTCATTCTGTGTCATTACCCATTTTTCCACAAGCATTGTTGTGTCCAATCTTGTACAAACAATAGGGAAATCGTACATATCTTAATGATAACTATTTTATTTACACAGACAAATGCAAGCATGATTGCTGTCCATATGGATTTACATACAAACAGACAATACACTGTCTATAACTTTGAAAATACAGATTGCTTAAAAATTTATAAGCTTAGTGATCCTAAGTCACTTTTCCACAATTATCTCATCTGTAATTCAAACAGAGACTGTTGTAAATTATTATAGAGCAATATTATGGATTTTTTTTAAACTATGAATCAAAGGCAGTCACCTACAGATGATATAGAATAAATTGTCAGTAAAATATATGAGGGTCTAGGTTTTATCCAGGAAGCTGCCCTGAGGCCAAGTTTGAATGAGTAACCTTGGCCTCTTTAAAGAATTATCTCCCTTGACAGAAAATGGAAAGTGGAGATGAAAGAGTCAGGAAAACTCAGCTTATAAAGTGAAGTATAATGGAAGTTGCTTGATCTTTTTGTATTTTGACCATTCCTGACTCTGCTGGAATGTCATAAAACAGAAGCCATGGAGTTTATTCTTTTGAAATCACTACCAAATTCATTGGCTCATTAGGCACAGGATAGATCCCTTACAAGGAAACTGAAATGCCCCATTCTGTGTCAGGACCACAATTTCTGAAATAGATGTTATGCTGGCACTGAGCAGGAAAAGGTTTTTCACTTTCATCACCAATAGTTGAGATGAAATTTCCTGAACTGATGAAATAAGTTCATTTTCAGTGTGAATTAATCAGAATGTTCAACTGACGTCAAAATAATACTGTTCAATGTTATGGATATTTGTGAGGATTACAGTTTCACTTCTCATTAAAATTCTAAGTATCATGCACTTAAACTCTGTTTCAGATAACACAATCAAAACGTTCATTGTGACAACACAAGCACACGATATTATAAAAATAACTGTTTTCAAAAACATTTGCTGAGAAGTTAACTGAAATAAGCACTTTCTCACAAAAGGTTTCTATTTTGCTAAATTACTATTTTCAACAACAAAACATCTCACAATACTGAAATGCCTTGTTTGCTGTCAAACCTATCTTTTCTGTTTGTGCTATTACATCTCCAAAAAAACAAAGAAAGAAAAAAGCTCTTTTCTAGATGGTAACGTTTCCCACATTTTGAGACTTACATCTGAAATTACTACATGTATCAAGGCTTCCTGTACAGCAGTTCTGGCTGTGAAGGGTTCTGGGACACCACTGCCTCATAAAACACGCTATGTGAATGATCAGACTGGTCTTGCACTTTTAGATACTTTACACATCTGTAGGATAAAGACATGACAGTTTAAGAGATAAACCACACCATAGAATCACAGAATGGTTTGGGTGGGAAGGGACCTTCAAAGCCCACCCAGTCCAACTCCCCTGCAAGGAGCAGGGACATCTCCAACCAGATCAGGTTGCTCAGAGCCCCATCCAACCTGGCCTTGAATGTTTCCGGGGATGGGGCATCCACCACTTCTCTGGGCCAGTTCTACCCCCTTCAGTGTAAAAAAAATTCTTCCTTATATCTAATTTAAATCTCCCCCTCGCAGGTCTGTCTCTTGTGATCTGTTTATTATTTCCTTTGTCCCTGCTACTCCATTGTCTTTCTTACTTTGTTTGGCAAAAAATTAAAAATGTCTGGGTACAGCAGAATGCCCACAGGGCACTTAAAGAGTGCTGCCATGTTGCCCATGAGTAATAAGCATTAAAACCTCCAAATCTCTCTTCTCTTACCATCACACTGACAAAAGTTTGTCTCTCACATTTCTCTGCATTCCTGTTCATTGTTTTCCCAACTCAGAATATCTCTTTACCAATGCAACAAAATCTTCCCACCAATATGTTGCATGTACTTTGGTCAAACTTCTTGGCCTGTTATAAAAGAGGAGGGAAAGGTAACTTTTCAAGCTGTTAAAAAAATGAACATTTCCCAACATCATCTCAATTTAACTTTCACATACATGTACTCACAATTCCCTCTAAATATTGGACCATAAGTCATGATATACAAGCCAGAACAGCAAGCCACACGTATGACGTACATCTTTCATATATGCAAACTGCAGTGTTTATTTTGGCATTTAAAACTGAAGAAATAATTGGTGGAACTAGTGGAGGTGTACGTACGTTATGTACTTAACTGCTAGATCTTCGTTCACTATACCTTCTGACAATTTATTCTAAGGGGTCAAGTCACTATTTGTTTTTCAGATGAACATAGTTATCGAGAAAATTAAACATAGACCATGAAAGTGGCTTTACACGGGGTACAAAACAGCCACCTGAAATACACCTTCAAGCTGTTGCCACCTGAACCAGTCACAAACTCAGAATAAAAAAAGCAAAGGTTTTGTCAGATTTGTCAGATTTGTCAAAGAGGAAGAAATACAAGGTGCACATTTCAAACACTTTTGTTCAGGAAGTTCAAGTATGGGTAACTTGAATGAAAACCATGGTATCTTTCCTGGAAATATGGGAAGAAAGGGAAAATAAACTTCAGGACAGAGGAGAAAAGAGCTGAGAAAGCTAAATAGCTTCCCCAGTAGACCTCCACAAACAGACCTCCAATGGCAAACATGCTCTGGAGTGATGTGATATAGCCATGACTCTGCAGGAACATTTAACTTCTTTTATTTGAAAGTATAATAAATGTTATTAACACATGGAACAGTGTGTTGTAGGTGAGAGAGAAGGTTCTGTGTGTTTAGTAGGATGATGAAGTCAAGTCAAGCAGCACTGGGAAAGCTGATGGCACTTCTGCCCATGTTTGGCTGACCTGAGCGCTCCAGATCCCACTCCAGAATAGCTATTTCTCAGTTTGATCCATATGGTATGTTGTTTTTTTTTCTCTGAAATACTGGGAATGCCTTTGTCAGAGGGGTGAAGTAGGACTGTCATTCTCCGTGTGATCACATGAGTAACAATCACTGAGAAACTGACTCGTTCACCTTTCTTGCTCTCCCTCTTAAGAAATCAAACATGATGAAAGACTCATTTTTATTGACTTTGGAGTTAGGATAAATTATTATAATGAAAGATCAATGTGCTTTACAAAATATGAAGAGTAACAGACTCTACAGAGCTCACAGACAATCTTGTGTGGCTGATTTCCTCCTTGAAGGCACATTTCATTAACTAAATTTCTAAAAGTTGGTTAACACCAGATTGGATCTATAGGTAATGTATCAGCCACTAGCGCTATTATTAAAAAGACAATAAAATTTACACTTAAAAATAATAAACAAAATATTTGTAAGATATCTTCATGTCTACTTCTTGTACTAATATGCTAAACCATCATCTCTTTTTCATTTGATAGCACTACATTTTATGTTAACAGTAACTTAAAACCAAAATGAAGCCTCGTCCATGGCAGGTAAATAAAAAAGTTATTCCCTAATGTTGAAGTTAAATCACTCTTACGCATTTGGGAAGTTGATCCAAGTCCAAAAATCTGTGGGAATTTTCAATAACTGCATTCCTCATCTCCTTCAACATTTCTGAGTGTGCTAATTCCAGATGCTGTAAACAGTTAAACTGCCTTTAGTCAAATTATCATAAATAAAGCAAAATGTGTGCAAGTCTTTGTAGGACAAAGTCTTAAACCACTTGAACAGTATGTTTATTTTCTGTAGTTCTGCTAGATTTTTTATCCCACCAATTACAAACAGACTTGAAGGTCTGAAAGATGTGAAAATAAGAGGTAAAATATAGAAAAAAAAAAAAAAAAAA
>JAAGAY010000441.1:0-54857 GCA_011801015.1 Ardeotis arabs | reverse complement strand
AAAAAAAGTGAAAAAAAAAGGAAAAAAAAAAAAAAAAAAAAAAAAAAAAGGTAAAATTTCAAGATTTTATTCAACAGCTCAAGTCTTCACTCAAATCTAACTATTATCAAATTACAGACATACTACAGGAAAGGAGTCACCACACTTTCATCAACAAGGTACTAAGTCTTCTGGCTGGAGAACTCTTCTGATATGAAGACTGAGAAGACAACACAGAAAAATATCTCTTTGATTTTATTCTCCTACACAGAATAGTGAGTAGTATACTGGTTTTTATAAAGAGATAATGTAAATATTCCCTTCACCACTGTAAAGAAGGAAAAGTTACAGGCAAAATATTTCCCTAACATAGAACAGATACCAGATGGGAGATTTTTGGCCTTGCTGCTCGAGACAAAAACATATATGATTGTGATTAAGCACATACAGCAGATATTACGCAGTACAATGCTAGTCCCTAATTCCAAAGCACAAGATAAATAAAAAGTTCAGATAGAAATCACACGAAAAGATCCTTTGAACTCCTATAGTGCTTCATGGCATGTTCTAATGGCTCTGCAATGAAGTGTTCTGCTAAAACTTGTTGCCATTTACATACCTAGGAAATTTCCAAAGAAAAAAAGTAGCAAGTAGAAATTCTAGAAATGGCACTTTTCATAAACATTCCAGCTATTGAGGCAGACTTGCTAGCACTATGCCCTGTTTTCCAGTCAGCCTTCTATCTGTATGTTTTCAAAGTAGTAGGGACAGGCAAGATTAAAACTCTGAAATGCCGTCTAGGTAAATCAGCATTAGGAAATGAAGACACAAGTATTAGTATATCCTAGTATTTCATACTCTCAGTTACAACTACTAAGACGACGCTGCATCACTTAGAATCACAGAATCTTAAGAATGGAAGAGACCTCCAAGATCATCAAGTCCAACCATGAACCTAACACCACCATGTCCACTAAACCATGTCCTGGCGTGCCACATCTGCACGTTCTTTGAACACCTCCAAGGGTGGTGACTCCACCACTTCTCTGGGCAGCCTGTTCCAGCGCCTGATCGCTCCTTCAGTAAAGAAGTGTTTCCTAAGATCCAACCTAAATCTCCCCTGCTGCAACTTGAGGCCATTTCCTCTTGTCCTATCACTTGTTACTTGGGAGAAGAGACCAACATCTGCCTCCCTACAACCTCCTGTCAGGGAATTGTAGAGAGCAATGGGGTCTCCCCTCAGCATCCTCTTCTCCAGACTAAACAATCCCATTTCTGCAACGGTTGCTGCTAAAAGCGTAGACATTCAAACTTTGGACCAGATACCTGTGCAAGCAGCAGAGAATTCATCATGGACTGCCATATCCACCTAAGAAGGTGAGCTGGCACACATCAGCTAGTCTGCACTGAGCTCTCCGATCCTACAGTCATGTCTGCAACAATACCTGACCTGTTTTGAAAGGTAGTTGAATTATGGCATAAGTGCTGTACAATAATTTTAAGGCATGGAAAAGAAAAAAAAAGAAGAAAATTGATGCTGTGAACCTAGCAACTGGAATATGAACACAATTCACTTGCTGTGCATCTACTCAAGTGTCTCTGGAAAATGTACTGCATTGTGACATAAAGAGGAATAACAACTTGCAAAGTATAAATATGAGAATTATAAGATTCAAAACAAAATGTTTATTCCAATAACATTCCATTCCAACAAAAAGATGTCAGGAAGGACAAAAAATGCATCCAAACTTATGAAAATTATTAAAAGTCTGACTAAAGAAAATAACACAGAGGCAGAACCATCAAAAGTCATGACTGTCATCTTTCAGATCATCATCAGGAAATTTACCAGCCTCAGACAACATGTAGTCTAAAGGTTTTCTAAATAAACAATGAATTACAGAAGTTTGACACTGCCTTCAGCCCATCATCAAGATATTCAAACTGCAACAGGTTCGCTTCGTGTTCGTCTGATGGTAACATTTACTGTGAAGAGGCAAAATAGTTAAAGGAAGTGGATGGCTTAGGTGTATTATTCTTCACCTCTGAAGGCCTGGTTCTGATAGAGATTTCTAAAATTCTCCTCCAGAATTTTTGCTTTGTAAAAGTCAAGTAAGCGTGCAAACGTTTTTTCAAATAGCCAAAATATATCCATGTAGCTAGTATGGATTTATTTGCTGCAAAAATCATAATAATTCTTCAGCTGCTGGCATGGCAGGTGCTTGTGAGGGGAGGGTACAGGATTTGCCCAGTATGTATGAAGAGTTTTTAATAATTAATATTATATTTGAATTCCTAGTCCCGTATGCTCTGGGTGCTCAAAAAATTCTTACAGCATTTATAAAGAATAGTCTTGTGAGACTTTCAGAGATGTGCAAGAGCAACATTTCTAAGAAATTTATAGTGCAGACAGAAACACACACTTTTGCAGATATTTTTTTCTTCCAAATGCTTTTTATTGTACAAAGACTTTATACTTGTTTAGTGAGTGGTTCTTTTAGAGATGACTAGAAGTAGAAATTGATAAGTTCTCTCTCCAGTTAAGATAAAAGTTCCAAAACACACATATCAGACAAACCAACTCCTCAAAACCTGACCCACTATCATGATCTTATCTGCACTGCAGAAACAGAAAATTGAGTATAGATTTTAGTTGAAAGTTAAAAAAATCCACTCAGTTCTAAACATCTTGCATTATAAACTTTGTGGTTCTAGTGAGTGATTCTGATTTTAGGAGTGATTAGGATTATCAGAGAGTAAAAATTTAGAGAGTTTCATCAAGCACAAAATCAAAACAAAGGAGCAACACCATTTCTGAATATTGCAGTATTGTAGTATTCCTCGTGGTGTTCAAGATACTAGATCTGGGTGTCTGTTTTATCTCTCCTAAAACCAACAGATTTAGAAGATGTTATATGCATAATGCTTTTCAGTTTTAACATATACTTATTTCTAATTATTATGGGGATTTCTCAAACTGCTAATGACTGAACTGAGGTATTGACTGACAGCTTGTCTCTCTAAGGGATTTACCTCAAAAAGGCCTTGTTGCAATTGCTTTGTTCATTTGTTAGTAAGCACAACCCAGTAAATACTCAGTTTTTACTTCAAAACAAGTCATTTACCCCATTTACGTAGGGAGGAAGAGTCTCCCTTTGAAATATCCCCTTACTATTGTAACGGTCTATTTCAATGTTGGTGCTTATTACTCCAAATTTTATTTATTTTTTTTTCTGAAGGGTTATTCTCTTCTCAGTTTAGAGTAAAAAAAAAATTTAATTAAGAAGTGTCTTATTATAAAAGTCCAATTTTATAATTGGTTTTCTATCTCACAATCCACAATTCACACCTTTTTTAAGCAACAACTGCTAATTGAAGCAGATGAATGTGCAGCTGAGAGGGCTGCAGATGGATTAATCAACCACTGTGTAATAAGCAATTCAGCTGCAAGCACACTTTATCTAAAACAACTTCTCTTTCAGCTACCGAAAAGTAAGAATAGGACTGGGAGTACAAATAAGCACATAAGTAGTAACATTGATACGCTCCATTAAGAAGGATGTCTTATAGGAAACTTAACTCCATGTGGTAGTCTTCAGGATTTAGCACACACATTTACCGATGCTCTGAAAGCTTCCATCTCTCCTCAGAAGTACATGTTCAAAGCCACCTGAAAAATCTGCATGCCTTGTTTACGGCATTAAGTAATGCTGCTTGCTGTTCAACAGATTGGCTACAGATACTACCATGACTGCGGGTTGTACATCTACTATACATTTCGATTAGACATTCCTTGACAAAAAATCCTGTGTGCTTTGTAAAAAAGAGGCTCTTCAACTGTCCTGAAACAGTTGAGTGACATTATTCCTGCACGAGACCTGGCACAACAGGTAACAGATTTCACAAAGTAGAAGGGACCTTTCTCTACTTTACTCCAACAACTAGTTGAATATCATAGAATACACAGATCTCTGCACAATGTTGTGGGATAACCTAGAAAAATTCACCACACAAGAAGGAATCTGTTGAAAATAGCACACTAGGACAGGTAAGAACATAAACATTAACGATGCTGACGTTTTGCACCAGCTTAATGCTTTGTGTGACTATGTATTTCATAGAATATTTGGTTTTCAGGATACCAAACATTTCAAGATGACCATGTGTATACTTCAGGAGATTCCAGAGTAGGTAGCTGTGAACTAGATAGCTTAAGGCAACTGAACAAGAACCGCGTGCTCTGCTCTGTGCCAAAACCACGACAGCAAATGGAACCTCTATTGAAGCTGGAAAAGAGTTTGAAGAATCTGGAATGGAATGATCAGCCCTCAGGATGTCCCACCACAGGGGCCAAGTATTGGATATACGCTTTACCGACTAGTCTGAGTGTCCTGCAGTGTATGACAGATCCAGACCTGTCCAAAGCCTGATGGATTGGGGGGATGTGTTCATTTATTTACAGATATTACGTGATTATTTTTTTTTTCCAGTAAGCTCTGTACACCTCTATCAATTTCAAGACTTGGATGCCAAGTCACCACAGGGTATGTGTCAGCATTTGTTAAACACGCTCTGCACACTCTTATTAATTTTACATCGCTGTGGTTTCACTGTTGGGGAAATGCAAATGGCAGCGCATGGCATTGCCCTGTGGGGAAACACTGCATTTTTTAGTAACGCAGGTTTATTTCTCCTGCCTCGATAGACTTGTGGTTTTTTTGCTGTATCAACAATTTCAGTGCCTCATCTTACCTACCTAAGCCATTCCTCCTCTATAGGCAGGATTTTTAAGACATTACTTTTAGATCTCAGCATTTTAAAAAGAATGAAAGATGGGCTTTCATGGCAGGAGAATACTTTTGACAAAAATAAAACCCCTTAATATTTACAAAAGAACAACAAAATCCTTCTTCCCTATGTACCAGTTCATAGAGTTTGGAGGAAGGCTTACACAGCATTTCATTTCTAAAGTTTGTGTACTTTCAGTTCAAAAGCCCGTAATAGGGCTTGAGAAACAGGATTAGTCTGGTAGTGGATGAACCTTCTACCTGATCTGGAAAGATAAAAGGAGTGTTACTCCCACAGGAAACTGCTTTTACTGTAATGTGGGAAGGAGTTGCAGCTGAGGAGCTCTGTGGCAAACTGATGTTCCCAGAGACAACAAGTAATCAGGGCTGGTGAAGCACGAGCTTAATGTGCTTGCAAGGGAACATCAAGAGGACAGGATGAGGTAAACCTGCTGCTCTGATGGAGCACATTTCTAGCAAGATTCCACCCTTTGCAGACTCCCCTGGCCACAGAAGGATGCCCTAAAATATATTCGTGACAGTTTGACTTCCACTTGATCCTTTAATCCCAAGACCAATGTTTGACAGTATTTATTTTGAGCAAAATAGGACGTAGCTGCTGTATTTTCCATGTGCAACAGTTCACCTATGTTTTCTTGTCTAACGTCAGCCAGTAACGATGGAACATGAGAAATGCATTATGTATAAAGAAGATGACCATATCAGTGCAGGGACAAGCAAAGAAACAAGGAAGAAACCCCAGCCAAATTGATTCTGGGCCACAGCCTCTGCACTGTGGCTCCTAGAGCATCAGGATGTGAACTGAGACACTGCCACACAACCCGGCAGGATACACAGTCAACCAGGTGGAGGCTCAGCAGGATCTGACCAAAGGAAAGCCACAAGTGATAGGTGACAACTCCTCCCTACACTGCTTAAAGTGTGCTTTTCTTCTACTGCAAGCCTGGTCTGTCAGAATTAGTCTGCCTTGCAGCAGAGAGGCCCTAATCTCTTGCCTTTCTCTTTTGCATTTTACCCCCAGGAAGAAATTTTATCTCTACCACTTCACACCAGCTTCTGCTGAGGATCAAATATTTTCCTTTTTCTAACTCACTAGCTTCCAGGTATTAAGCAGCAGGCATCCTCTTTCCCAGGATCCTATAGTTTTCAGAAGGTTTCATCAAATTTGTGGTTTTTTTTTTTTAAATAACATTCTGCTTTTCTTCTCGTAAGGTTTGAGCTTGTTATATACACTACGTCTATCATTCCCAGATGTGAACAAAAATAGGTTAGACACACATGATAGGAACGACCACACTTTTCACTGCACTGTAAAAAAAAAAAACCCAAGAAGAGACTAGACAGTATCAATAATCTTTTCAGAACACGATGAGGGTGAGCAGAGAAGCTTAACCAAACATCTGCATTTCTATAGGCTGTCCTAACTTTTAAAGAAAAAAGAATGTTCCCAGACTGTGTGGTCAAACAACATAAAGACTACATGACATATGACAGCTAAGAGAAGCCAGTGCCACAGATGCTGCTTCTGGAACAGCTGAAAAGAGAGTATATATTGTACTAACAGGAACAATAGTCATGTTGAAAATCTTTTATGTAATTCCAACCCTCCAGGCAAAAATTGTGCCCAGTGTTGGATGCATGCCTTTTGCCACAAATACGTCCATTGACAGAGTCCAATCCATCCCTCTAGTTAAAGAGTTACGTTGAATAAAGAGAGAAGAAACCACCTTCAAATGTTGCCCTGTCTTCAGAGTAGGAAGTTCACCAGTGTCCCTCAAGTATTCGTACTGGAGGATGGTCTTGGTTATAACTCAAAGTACACTCATGAATTCCATACATTTTGCCCTAAAGATCTGCTCTGTACCTCTCTCTCTCTGTGCACTGGATCCAAGCATTAGATCCCAAAGCAGTGAGAGATGATGAACACATTTTTCTGTTTCACCTTCCTGTTACAAAGGACAAAAGGTCACAGTACTCTGTTTTGGATGCAGGAAGACAATTTCCAAAATCACATCCCCTGGGATCTGCAGGAATTTCACAGTACCTTGAGCATGCTCTGCAACTAATTTTAGAGATACTATGAGCTAACTGTGTTGGTATCTGATTAATAGGAAAGAGCACATTTTGTATGTTACCTACCTGGATTTTGTTTATTGCTACGATGTGCTTTTCATAGATTTGTACTGATCAAAAAATACCCACGTGTTCAGGTAAATAAATCACATCTCATCATTAGAAAAAAAAGAGTGTATTTAACGGTCTTTAGCAAAGGAGGGACTTAAGTCTGGCTCCTCTCACCTGGGACTGGAGAGGGTAACAAAGTGGGTGGCACCACCATGATCTCCACAAGTGCAAAGAAAAGTGTGAGTCTTGCTCTTCTCTTGAAGACATATCGGAGAAAGCATGGCACATACCTCTACGATCAGCTACTGGACTACACAATTCCAGTCAGCTCTGATTAAGTTAATCTCTTGGGAAGAGTGAGACATAACCCTGACTTCATTCACAACACATGGGTCTCTAAGTAGCTTATTATTCAGCGCACTGGTTATTTCACCTCCCATTAGAAATGCCTGATTTTCCCTAAGCACTCTGTAACCCATAGATACCAGGTACCATCAGGGACAGTTTGGAATAACTTTGGCACAGTTCAGACTAAGACATGAGAGAAAAAAAAAAAAAAGAAAGATGGAATTTATTAAAAAAAAAGGCTGAACAGACTACATTCTTTAATATCTGGGGATGCTAGCACATACTACAAACATATTTTTTTAAGATAATAACAAGTTAGCCAGCTAGCAAGGCACCTCCTAGGAGAAGGGAAACAGGGAAACATTAACATCCCTTTTCCACAGAAAACACAAGGTCACAGAGGAGCCCAGTAGCAGTCATAGGAACCAGCTCCTCAGTCCTGAAGTTGAAAACCGTGACTGGAAGAAGTCTAGGACTAACAGACAAGGCAAGCAACCGATTCTGACCCAGAATTAATTACATCAGCAAGATACATCTCAAAGGCAAAGATCTTTGCAGAGAAGGATGTCAGAAAGGAAGGACTTGCATAGGAGTGGTGCATAGTCAAAAACTATTTTTTAACCTTTGTGGAAGGGGAAGTAATGCAGATTTAACTAAAACAGTTTAAAAAAAAAAAAGCTACTACCTTAGTGAGGTCAAACTTTAAATTTCTCATTCCTGGGGATGTAGGTATTTCAGAGAGATTGTCCGAGCAGTAAGGGATCAGGTAAGGCCTGACACAATTGTATCTGCCCAGGGACGTCAAGGACAACACGACAAGCTTCTTCAGGTATGTTGGAAATAAAAGAAAGAGCAGGGAAAATGTGGGCCCCCTCTGGAAGGAAATGGGAGACCTAGTTACCCAGGACATGGAGAAGGCTCAGGCACTCAACGACTTCTTTGCCTCGGTCTTCACCAGCAAGTGCTCTAGCCATGCTACTCAAGTCGCAGAAGGCAAAGTCAGGGACTGGGAGAACGAAGAACTGCCCACTGTAGCAGAAGAGCAGATTCAGGAACATCTAAGGAACATGAAGGTGCACAAGTACATGGGACCCAATGAGATACATGCGAGGGTCCTGAGGGAACTGGTGGATGAAGCTGCCAAGCATCTGGCCACCGTATTTGAGAAGCCGTGGCAGTCCCGCGAGGTTCCTGATGACTGGAAGAATAGTAACATAACCCTAATTTTTAAAAAGGGGAACAAGGAAGACCCGGGGAACTACAGGCTGGTCAGCCTCACCTCTGTGCCTGGCAAGGTCACAGAGCAGATTCTCCTGGAAACCATGCTAAGGCACAGGGAGAGCAAGGAGATGGTTGGTGACAGGCAACATGGCTTCACTAACAGCAAATCATGCCTGACCAATTTGGTGGCCTTCTAAGTCAGGGTTACAGCATTGGTGGACAAGGGACAGGCAACTGATGTCATCTACCTGGACAAAGCATTTGACACTTTCCTGCACAATATCCTTCTCTCTAAACTGGACAGACACGGGTTTGATGGACAGACCACTTGGTGGAAAAGGAGTTGACTGGATGGCCACACTCAGAGAGTGGTGGTCAATGGCTTAATGTCCCGGTGGAGACCGATGATGAGTGGCATTCCTCTAAGGTTGGTATTGGGCCCAGCCCTGTTCAACATCTTTGTTGGCGACATGGACAGTGGGATAGAGTGCACCCTCAGCAAGTCTGCCAACAACACCAAGCTGTGTGGTGCAGTTGATGTGCTGGAGGGGAGGGATGCCATCCAGAGGGACCTGGACAGGCTGGAGAGGTGGGCCCGTGCCAACCTCATGAAGTTTAACCAGGCCAAGTGCAAGGTCCTGCACCTGGGTTGTAGCAATCCCAGGCACAAATACAGGCTGGGTGGAGGATGGATCAAGACCAGCCCTGAGGAGAAGGTCTTGGGGGTGCTGGTGGACAAGCTCAACATGAGCTGGCAATGTGCCCTTGCAGCCCAGAGCTCTTTTATATTTTTTAACTGAAATGATAAAGTAGAAATTAGTTCCAGCATGACACTGTGATGTTTCTTAAAATACTTTAAAATAGAGTGCTCAGTTTGAATACTTTTTTTTTTGTTTTTTAACAAATCTAAACCCAGAATAATAAACACTAATAGCACAACAAGGCTTTGGATAAAGTTAAAAAATACTAAATTTAAAAAGAATAGAGTATATTATTTTCTTAATATAGCACAAAATTATCATGTCAAGCTTGCTCTCATAAGATACAGAGGCCAGGATTTTCAATTATTTTAAAAATAATAATGCACAGAAAATTTCAGTGTGTGGGAATTACATGTGTTATTTTTTCACAATTTTTTTTTACTCTAATTTTGAAGATTTTCATAACAAACACACTGGGCTTCAATAGTCACTATTCCTTTCAGTACAATCTTTTACTCATAGTCTATCTAAACCAGGGGTTTTTTGCACTTGTAGTAAGCCACCATCAAAAAAATTAAAAAAAAAAAATCAAAGTTCATCATCTAATGTTTTCAGAGATATAACCTTAATTTCTTTAGAATTGCTGGGAACTTTTACCATGGGAGACAGGACCAGAACTCATTCAGTTCAAATTTCCTTATGCATTCCAATAGTAGAATATCACAAAATTTCCTCAGATACTGACTTTGAGTTTGTAGTCTTTTAGAAATCCATATCTATTTTATAAATACCTGTATATCTACACATATACAATAAGTGGCAGAAAACAAGGTGACATGAGTGTACAGGAAACTGACAAAATTAAAGTGGCATAGCAAAACCAGATTTTTGGCCTGGAAACAGTTGCTAAGAACAATTTTAAAGCACTCATTCCAAAACTGCTTGTCTTTTTCCTCTTAGAGATGCTATCTCCTACCCAGACACTTAGTAGAAAAGGATGAACACCTATCACTCTAGTGAACATATTCGTGCATTTATGACTCTTTTTCAGGTATTTAAACAATTGTATTGGAGTGAGTTGCAAATCTCCCTCTCTCACTCACATCAGTATTTTGGAGATTATGTGATTTATAGTCTCCAAATTTTGAAGAGATTTTTCTATTGCAGAGACTATATAAAATTGTTTAATATTTTAAATAAGTAAAATTACATATAGAGAGAATAAAATGTAATAATTCTTTAAAAAGGAAAGACACTAAAACTCATTTTACTTGTACAATAAAAAAGAAAAGGCTTCTGTTCTGCCAGTTCAGAATCCCAACGACCAAAGAAAAAAAAAGTGTAAACATTTATTTGGGTATTTTCAACTGCTTTCATACATATGCATAATGTAACTGCTTTCCTGCTAGTCTGATTGTATTAATTTATCTTGTATACCATGAAAATAAAAATAGCTCCTGGGCAGTTTAAATTGTCTAGTAATGAGGATTATATGGGAGCAGAAGTTTATTATCCTCCAATGCTGCAGAAATTAATCCTTAAATAAAGTTAGTATGTCTAAACATATGCAATCACCTAAAATTTTGCCACTAGAAATACTACATTATCGTAAAAACCAAGTGGACAATGAGTCATCCAAGAATCAGAAGGTAAAAGCATAAATTATTTGGATAGAAAAGCTTATTGAAGAAACTATATCATTATGTGATTTCAATATTAATAATAGTAAAACCAACAATAATAATGATAACATTTCTATAATAATATTGAATGTCTTTTTGTGTTACAAGTCAATGCTGAGCACACGTCATCCAGCAATTCTGATTTTCACTTCTCTTTAGAGCACTAGTTTTTCCCACATTTCCTTCTGGAGTGGGAATTTGTGAATTTCTCACCTATACTGTGAAGATTCACGAGGCATTAGTCCACAGCTATAATGTGATTATTTACAGCATTGTGAACATTTTTTAGTATTAATGTGATGAAAGATTCAAACAGAACTGACCACGTGGGTAACCCTACTGACATCAAGGCTATCTGAGCAGATGTATTTTTCTATAGTTCTACTGAATTTGGTGAACTACAGCAAATTACACCTGATTAGGACCAACACTGTAGAAGTGAAAATGAGAATAGACCAGACATTATAAAGATGTATCAAGACCGAGTACTTATTTAGGCACTCAACACATTAGCAAGTTTCTAACTTTCACGAAACTTTACAGAAGTAAGGAAGACCGCTGGGGATCAGCCTCGGATTAAGTGTTGTGTGTCTATTGAGTCAGTTTAATAAGTATTCTGTCTTCTGACAACTAAAATAGTCAAGTCTTCAGCTGTCAAGAAATCTCCCTCAAAGCAGTGACTCATTCACAGATAAACTGGAAGCTTTCATAATCACTGGGCAAACCAACACAAAATATATGCTTGACAGGTAATTCTTCACCACTATGAATTTCATCAGTTTCTTTGGGATCTGTCTCAGAAAAAACCTTGAAACACAAATACGTTATTTTCTCCTTTTTTAGCTTCTTCTAGTACTCCACTAGCACTGTGATGCTTTTTGTTGGCCTTGTAGGGCTAAAATCAATCGCTGCTGGTACATTAAGATAGATAGATTGTATTTTCTACCTTAAGGCATTAAGGTTTCTCATTCTTTTTTCTTGATGAGAAAGGGGATAGTTGCCATTAGAAAGTCTAATTTGAGGATTATTTCTGCAGGTTCAGCTTTCTATTAATTTGAGTCAAATTATTTGACTAGGGGATCCACTATTGTTTAATACAATACATTCCGATTTGAGACATACAGAGATAGACAGTTATCTGTTCCTTCTAGAGAGTACTTATTAATTGTGATTAATTTAATTAAAATTTCCCATACTTTGTGAAATATATTCTTATCAGAGCTGTGAATACTCTTGGTGCTTCTTAGTTTCCAAACATGGAGTGAGATGCACACATGTATGGATGGATGGATGTATACAGGGAAATTACATTAAATTTTAGATCAGTTCCATTTATTTGACTGGCTTCCTTGTGCTATTTAGTTCAGTCTCACCCTGTCTTCATTCCCAACCTGTAACTCACTCCTCCTTCCCAATCACTCACCATTTCTTGGCATAAATTCCAATTCCAACTAATAGTCTATACATTTTTCATACATCTTTTTTACTTTATGCCTTTTCATATGTTGGCACCTCTGCCAAATACCAAGTTCATACAAAAGCCTGTTGCTGCAAGAGGCTTTTGTTGGTTTTAATCAGCGAAAAGTTCAGGTAAGAAAAGCATCATATTTTAACAGAATCCAGAAAAAAAATCTGCAGTTTATTTGGCTGGGAGTGGGGACAGGCAGTGATGTAATTCACAGACTGCAACAACAGAGCCGGCACCCTCTCTTACCGCTGGCTAGCAGAGCAGAATAAGGGCATTCTCCCACAATATAGTGGATGCCAGTTTAAATTTATGCTCAGTCCAATCTGGAGCTGTACTTACCAGAAAATTCACAGGTAAATGTTCTATAAGGAATTATAGTTTGGAGTCTCTCCCAACCCCTCCTCTCGGAGCGATTCCACACTGTATAAAATACTTATGTTTCCAGTCAGAAAGATCAAGTGAACAAAAACGTGGAATGGTGCTAGAGATGAGTGATGAGAGCGCTTATTTGAGGGGCAGGCAGCTAGGTTCTCATTGTAGTAACTTCTAAGTGTTTCACTCAAAATGAATTGGCTTTAAATGGTAAAATTATACTGTAAAATATCTTTTAACCTGAAAGTTCTCCAGGAAAATGGGCATCAGGGTTCAAATCATCCCAAACAGAATAGGGTATTGAAGAAATCTTCCCATTTGAGTGTCAGTCACTACAATACTGAACTAAAAAGCACTGACTGATGCTATAGCCTTCTCATTTTGCAAACTCTTCTCAGAGTCTCTTTTCAGCTGCTTTGCTTTCATTAAATGATATGAAAATTAAACATTTTGTCCCAGGCTGAAAGGAAGAAGAGAGTTGTGAACAAATCTCTGGTTTGAGCATAATTCTTTCCTCCTAAACCCTTCAGTGGTGGCAATGAGGGATGGATATCGAAGGCTTTATATCTTTCCCTTTGTGCAGTCTAGCACAAACTTTGTTGGTTTGCCATCTCCTTCATTTAACTTGGATCACATTGTCAGAAATACATCTAACACTAGCGGTATTCACCTGTTTCTGGCAGATTTTAGTTCAATAGCTCACTAATAATTCCTCCAACACTCAGCAGGCATGCATAATAAAAACCATCACAATTCTCCATCATTCTGTATCCAAAGACCTCACTGAACTTCCGCGGGACAAATATCTACCAGAGCTTGACTGCAGCACGTTCCCAGTTTCATTTTTCCCTATTCTCCCTGCCCTCTGAGGTGAGGTGCTTCAATGACGACATCAACACAAGCAGTATGAATGAAAGCTGGTACATCAGCAGAGATAAACCAGCACGCAGCCAGGCTTAATTCTGCTCACCTGAACCCCCAGCCCAGTCCAGCAGCAGAAGTGCTTCATCTTCAAATAGAAGCAGAATTCTCTACTGTAGAAGTTACCAGTGATGCTATTAGTCAAACTATTCTAGTTTGTTGGGTTTTTTTTTTTTGTAGTATAAAGCTTGAGAGGATTCAGTACAATCTAGGAGAAATATCTAATTACTATCTTTACAGTTTTAGCATCACAGCCCCCAGTTTACACTGAAGAGTCAGTCTTTAATAAACAGAGTAATTAAGTGATATCCAGCAAAAATAACAGCCTTTTAATGGATATAGATAATGGATATCTAACAAGAATGGATGACATCACTTATTTTTGTATAGAATGCATACCTGCGCAGAGGGCAGGAGGGAGATAACCATCCTAAGCCTAGGCATAGAAGAAACCAATCTATACCACATACAAATAATGATCTTCACCTTTCAGAAAGCGGGGGCGGCGGGGGGGGTGTGGGAAATAAAGAAAGAAAGGAAAAAAAGCACCAAAATGCAGGAAGTGTACTTTCTAGCAGTTTCACTGGCCTTGGCTGGTCTGAAAGGTGCGCTTATTCATGGAGTAAATAACTTCCTTCAGAAACCACGTAAATCTTATCTGTACATCCTTCACTGCCCTGGAAAAGAATAAATTTCAGTCCTAGTCCTCAGGTCTTTGTGTACTACGTATTATATCTGAAGTATTCTTTCACCATCTCACTCTTCAAGCTTTATTTTGGTCCTTTCAGTACAATGCACTTCTAGTCATTCTAAAATCTTATTAGGTATGACTAAGGGTGATTTTTTTTATCTGCACTACAGAAGAATAACTGCTACAAAATGAAAAACTTCTAACAGTTCTTACATTTATTTATTTAATTGAGGCTTACTGTTTTAATCCCTTTCCTATTTTTAAACTAGTAGAATATATATAATTTGAAAAAGTCAAGCAAAAGAACTTGACATACAGTTACTTCCTATATACTTCTAATTACTCTCAAATTTCTCATAACTTCCTAATTCTAACTTCAATTAGTGTTGGAAAAAAATAAAGTTATTTTCCTCTAATTAAAACATAATTTTAGTCCACGTGAAATTTTTGCACAGACGCATCTGCTACCATCAAAAATGAAATATACAGTTCCCTAAGGAAAACAACTTAAGTAATTAATACTCCCAGACCATTTTGCAGCCAACAAATACACAAAACTTCAAATTCCAGATTGCTGAATTGAGGAGAAAACCACTTCAGTGGTCATGTTTTTGTTTCTGATAGATAGAACTTTCCAGAGAAAAGAAGTCTTCCTGATCAGCCTTCAAATAGTTCAACACCATCTAGCTGACATCAAGCGATATATAATTTTCCTCTGACTTTCTGTAAATAAAAATTGTATATTTAATAAAATAGGAAAGTGGTATACTTGTGCTGGAGGTTGGGATGGTGGAAGATATGGAAAACCTTCATCTTACAAATCCTGGTGATTTGTGGAAATCAGATTGTATTCTGCAATCTTCAGCAAAACCACAGGCTAAACTGTCTATCCAGTCCTAAACTACCATATTCTAGGAGAAAAAAACCCTGCTATTTGGACTACATTTACACTCATGTGTTTCTAATGTCTCTACAGTCGTTGCTAAGAGAGAAAGCATAAAACAGGCATAATTCTTTGGTAGATAAACCAGCGATCAGGCACAGAATCTATTTTGTAATCCTTGCCTTGTAAAGTACTTACATATTGGAACTTAAAAAAAAAACCTGAAGAAATAAAGAGCCATCACTTGTGGCACTTTATCTTCTTTTCATTTCCTGGTACCAGTAGTTTGCAGGTATTTATGTTCCATCTGCATGGAACTTCATTGAAAGGATAATGTAATATTCCACTAATAACTACATCCTGGAATTAAAGCCACAGTAATGCCTTTCCATAAACCCCATCATACTATCACCTAATAAAGTATTCCCGGCACAGAAAGTAGCTATATTACATCCCTTTTTGGATATCTTGATTTTCTGATAAACTGTAAGACACTGTGGTATGTAGCATAGTGATAAGTGTCCTGACTACAGATTTTATCTTCTCCCTGAAATGGACAGAGCATCCCTGCCATGTGCATAACTACACGGGTAACACTGCATCTGCAAAATGTCTGACAATGTTATTTTAAACTAAGGGAACAGTCCTGCTGTGTTCCCACTCAGCTGTGCTCAAGATCAGCCTGATGGAAAGGGCATGCCCTTCAACAAGTAAATGCCACTAGTCCCAGGAGGAAGGAATCTGCTGTATTTTGAAAAACATATCCAGGGTACAAACGCACCTCAGTGTGGCGATTTCAATGGCATTCTGTTTAGAATGACAGGAAAGCAGAGGGTTTTGAAAGAGCATAATTTTTTAGAGATGTTTACACCTAGAAGTACTGTGACATGTATGTCTCTCAGGCAACTGACTTGCTTTTAATGAAAAATAAATCAGTTAAAAATTATACTGAGTCATATTTCTGTAGAAGGGCTATTCTCTACCTTTAGACACAATATTACAAATATCTACTTCGATGTGTCTACTGTGTATCACCAGTCTACTGATGTTACAGGTTTTTTTTCTGTATTTTTAAATGGTTGTGATTGGATGAATATTTTGTGATATTTAAAAACAGCTTATGCACAGGTGGAGATTTGTTTAGAAGAATGATTACTGTTATGACAACATACTTGATAGATATATATATATTTCCAAATTTTACAGGGAAGAACTGCTTACTATTAAACATTCAGGAAAATATCTGGGGCAGAATTGTTCAGATACCAGACTCTGCTGTCCTCAGTAAAAATCTTAAGCTTTACCTTCACATGCCAGTTGTTTAGGAAGAAAAACATACATTGTGTTATAAAACACTGGGTTATTCCTGGTGGGACAACACACCCCTGTGAAAGTGACTTAAGACTTCCTATTTTCCACTTTCTTTCAATGCATCTGATGTTGTATCTAACATTTTGGTAATACAAGCACAATTACGAAATCAGGAGTTCTTTATAAATAAAAAGATGAAAGAAAAAAAATCCACAGCTTTCATAACACATATAAAAATAATTGAATATTGCAGTACTTGGATTCAACATAGAAACTGACTATAATCTGTGAGCTTTTCAGACAGAAGGTTTAGGGACTGTGCAACAGCTCTCTGATTCTCAAGTCTCTCCATCAGTGACCCAGAAGCAGCCTCAGAAACACGCCTTGGTAAGGAGGAGCCCAGAGGAGCTTGCGTTACAGTCAGCTCAAGTAACAACGTCAGGGAAACAGATATGGTGCAACAGAAGGGCTAATGGAAGAAATAAGTGCACGTGTGTCTGCATCTGTATTTATATGCATCCACAGGCAATGCTTTATTTACAATCCTTTTGCAGACAAGCGATTTTTTTGTATCCACCCTCCATCCCTTCCTCATACATAAACCAAAATGAGAAATTACTGCTTACCTTTTGCTAGACAGGTAAAAGGGGAATGTACTCAAATATGTATCTGGATATCATCTGGATCAATTTTACTAGTGGTCTGAACTGAAACTGCTGTTTGGAAGAACTGCAAATTAGGGAAGAGAAGGTTTGCAAATGCCTACCTAAATTTTGTGAGCCATGCATAGTTCTACTACATAAATTTTAACTAGAAATAATTATGTGGAATATAAAGTTCCTGACAATTTATGTTGATTTTTATTTCATTCCTTATTTCCATTATATTCAGTGCAAAACAACAGATACTGTAGTACTAAGCCATTTAACTAGTATTTTGGGGAATAGCATCGCAACGTATTACACAGTACATCACACCAAAGCTGTGATAAAGCCTATAAAGCACATACTAAAGCGCACACCAACTTCAGGAGCTGTTTGTTCCTTCACTGTTTCACGGGAGATCTAAGAAAGGACTCAGGGAAAGGACAGCCTATATTCAGATTTTACATTCTCCATCTCTTCACCACACACTAGCACACATTGAAGTAACGAGTACTTGGTTAAAGAACATAATGCAGCAGAAGCCATCCCATTCTACTTCAGAAAAAAAGTACACTTAGAAATACATTGAAAGCTCAGGCAACTCTTTTTTATGTGCACATTATATAGAAACCATGATGTTAGTAATTGTCCTGACAGATGTTTACATGAAATATATGGTTGTGTCCTTGTTTAAGAACCTTCATGTTAAACCTTCAGATAGGTCTATGGTTTTTGGCTTGAACGGTATCGGACTTCTGTTCTAAAAAAACTCAAATAACTGATGTTCTCCTGACAAGGTCGTATGTGTCACACTTGTACACAAATGTAGTAAATTTACAGTAAAGCCTCTTGATAGATTCTCCTTAATGTACAACGAAGGCTTATAGCTAGATCTTTATTCTTAATGTGTTGGCACCCCATCCTCCACCATTTTCAAACAAAGTACGGCATATTCCTAAACTGACGGCCAAGAAGGAGGAGCTACTGACATGCAGCCACATCTTCCCATTTGGGGTTCAGCCTCCTAGGACACACAAGACAGTTTAACAAGTGATTGTCTATCAGCAAACTACAACACAAGAGACAATTCTCCAATACCTATGAAATGCACAAGCGCCTTATCCAGTCCTTCACCCAAGCCAGTTAGGAGTCCAACAAACTTCCTAAGAAATTAGTTACTATTTGTTTCTGAAGTGATCACGCAAGTCTCTAGTTAGATACAAATACCTACTAATGCACTATACAACTGCATAAAGGCTTGTGCCAGATTTAGCAAAATAGTCATTATTATTGTGGTAATTCATTATAAGCCATTCACACTCAAATAAATTCACATGCTGTCTCTTGTAGAGAAAAAAAAAATAAATAAAAAAAAGAAAAAAGAATTATTCCATACAGAAACTTGCCCCAGAGAAAAGGCAGCTTTCAAACACTTAAGAAGTTTTGTCATAAACATGTAAGATCTTACTTCTTATAACTATACATATTTATTATACAGTTTAACTTACTAACACCAGGATTTGTGGGAAATACTTCAGAATTTAGAAGTCATTCTGGATGTTTCAATTTCTGTATGTCTCTGATGAGATAAGCCTTTTTAAAAGCTTTGCTGTATGAATGTGACTGCTCAGGATTTTCTGAAAACCCAGCTTCAGAATTGCAACTCTTTCCTTTATTCAAAAATTACTACTAAGAGCGCTGCATTTGCATTACTTAAAACATTATTTTTCCCACACAGCAGAAGCTGAGTAAAATACATTTATCAAAATTGGTAGCTATTTGGTTTAAAAGACCTTACCAATTAATGTGGCTATGATGTATTGCTTTTCTCCTCAGTGGTTAATAAGGGCATGTAGAGCAGTAGGAGCTTGGGCTTATGGTTGTAAAAGAGGGAAAGATATTCTAATTGGGTAAAAAAATATAGACTTCTACACTGTCAAAGTATTATTTCCATTTAGCCTCACTATTCACTAACATATAACCTCAACAAATTAAGACAAACTGCATACCTTTGCAGAAATAGCAGCTTCAAAATAACAACTGTATTTGGAAAAAAAAAAATGAAACCAACAAACCAAACCCAAATTTTTGAACAAGCTTTTAGGTAAGTAAAAGGCTGAATTTAGTTAATAAGTTATATTCTTAAAACTAGAGGTATCTTTCATTAGGTACCTGCTCAGCACATAGCACTGCTACGAGAGTCTTAATGAATACTTATAGGAGCTTCTATGTTACAAATATTAAGTGATGAACATGCATTTTGAAAAGGTTTTAATAGGTGAAGAAATTACAATTTGTATACTCCCAAGATATCAAATTTTCCAGATGAATTGAGGGAAAAATGATGGACTTGAAACCACCACTGTGTTTAGTGCCTAAGTCGCATCAAATTCCCAATGTAGGCACTTCAGTCTTACATGTCTTTTAATATACTTATCCATCACCTATCAGGAAGCATCTGAAAGTGCCTATGTCTTCCAAATATACTTCCCAACTAAGTTTGAAGTTCTGCTTCTGGTTGTGCTCAGAAACTCTATAGCTTAAGCACATAAAGTTCAATAACTTTTTTACACAAGCCTGTCTTCATCCACATACATCATCTGAGGGCTCCAACCCATTGACTGATCTTGATGAATGCAGAAAATACCCAAAGGAGGTAGACCTTTCTCTTTTAATTCAGTAATGTAGTCTCTAAGTCAGCTCCAAAACATGCAAGCTCTCTTCTGCCTCAAGCAATTTGCAACTACATACTCCCATCTTGCAATCAGCCAATAGTACTTAATAGCCCTGAGATGCTGGAAAAAGCTGGCATATGGCTTTATCAGAAGAGTGAGACCCAGGACGCACTTTTCCAGTGGGCAGCTGGGGCAGCTGCTTCACAGAATCATAAATAGGTTGGGTTGGAAGAGACCTTTAAAGGCCATCCAGTCCAACTCCCCTGCAAGGGGATCTCCAACCAGATAAGGTTGCTCAGAGCCCCGTCCAACCTGGCCGTGAATGTTTCCAGGGATGAGGCATCCACCACCTCTCTGGGAAACCTGTTCCAGAGTTCCACCACCCCCACTGTAAAAAACTTCTATGTCTTATCTATTTCTGCCCTCTTTTAGTTTAAAACCATTATGCCTTGTCCTATCACAACAGGCCCTCATCAATCTCAGCTGTTGGGAATGCAGTGCTTGGGAACCGAGTTCCTCCATGCATTTCACAGACAGCTCCATCACCTAAAGCTAAGCCATGAATTCTGCCATAGCAGCTGTGTGACACCCACCCTATGTGCTTTTGTGGATTCTGTCATCACTGCCACCAGTTCTAAACCAAGCTTTTATAATTGAGTATGCGCCACCTATTAAAAACATTCAGCAGGTAAATATGTTAAGCCTCTAAGTGAAGGCTTTCAACAGCATAGGTATTCTTTCATTCTAGTTTACCCTTTCTATTTTCCTCATTTGTCATCTTTACCTTAGTTTTCTTTCCAATCATCTCCTCCACTCATTTATTCACTGAATGGCTCATCTTCCATCATTCATCTTCCTTTTCAACCTTCCTTTCAAAACTCTCCTTTTAACTCCTTTTTCAAGAAGACTGTAACTGAAATAGAAAATGACAAAATATTTACACATTGTTTCTGCACTCTCTTAGAAAATGTATGAACTTCTGACTGCCCAGGAAAACAAATGGAAATGATGAACTTATGATTTCAAAAGAAAAAGTTCTGTAAGGCTAAAGAGCAGTAAAATATTCAGCATTTCTAGCCTTTTTTTTTTTTAAAAAAAAAAAGACTGCATTTATGTTCTTTCTGATAGATTATTTTGATGGAATACCAACATGTTTAGAGTGATCCTGGTCAAACAATAATAGGAGGGAAAAAAGCATATTTAAATAAATGTTAGAGATTCCATAGCTAAATACTGGGGAACAAAAGACAAATATAAAAGCTCAAATAATGTGTCAAGGGTAACTAGTAGAAAGGATGTTAGAACAATTGAGAGACCCTGGACATCTCTTAGGGCATAATTTAATAAATCCTGCAAATTGTAAAAGGCACTAGGCAGAATGTTACGAAGCCCCACAGAGAATCTTCCAAGAATTCATAATGCAGAAATAATAAGCATTAACCAAGATGAAGATTTAAAGAGTTGTGGATAAGAAAAGAAGCTCAGTGCCTGAAATTGAGTATAACATTCACTATAAAACTAATTAAAGGCCTGTCTCTTTAGTACCTTACTGCAGTGCCCTATGTACTGGTAAGATCTTGCTCCTTAGGAGGTCAGATAACACAGAAGATTCTGCACTCTTGTAAGTTTTATGACTTTTATATGACAGGAAGAAACTAATCTAAGCCAAAGACAATTTGCTAACAGGATTCACTAAGAATATTTCAGCAATATCCTTCTGAAACACAGAAGGAAAAAAAAAAAAAAAAGACTGTTTAAATGAAAGATAAAGTTCAATATCACAGACAGGTGAGTTAGATAAAATTAATACCATGCAACTGAATTCCCATCTAAGCAGACACCTCCTTTTTGCTAAATTCTGATATTGCTAATAATAAACTAAGCACTGCTGCCTTTCTTCAATTATTAAATTTTGTTTATGAGGCACTAGCACTGGCAAAAAGATCATGTCTCTGAAAGAAAGAGATCTAGGGAAAACATCTATAGAAAACACTCAGGCAAAAATTTAGATAGGTTAGATTCTGGCAATAATTCTCAATAAATTTAATGTGTTTCCCTTTCATCCCTAGGAAGGATAAGTTAGATTTATTCAAATATTAACAAGGTACTACATTTATAAGAGTATATATATGTATGTATCCATTGTAATAATAAATATATATATATATATACACAATCATACATAGTATGTCTATGTTTCAGTGAAGGAAAAAATACTGCTCAGATCTGTGAAAAACAGAAAACATAACACTATAGATTTCTTGTAGTTTTAAAATGTATATGGATTTAATTGAGGTGTGCATATATTTAGAAAAAAGGAAATTGAATCTCATTCAAAGTCGTTGTTCTTGTTTCCAGCCTAAAAAACCCCTACATTTTGCTTTGATATCATATCTAAAATGCAGCTGCAGAGCTAATAACAGAGCATTTGAGTTTATAAGGAACTTGTATTTCCTACACAATAGCAAAATCTGGGATTCCCTAAGAGCCAGATTTTGTAACTACTAAAATTTGCTAATTTCAATGTATACAATGTACACATACACATCATGTGCATGGATAGGAACAAGTCGTGGGAGATCGCCCCTTGTCCTCTCCTCACTCACCAAGGCCACTTGAACGCAATGGTAAAACTAGCCAGCAAACTTCGTATTACGGCTTGACTCTTCTCTGACATTCTTTTTACTGTAGTAAAGAAAAAAACCCAAGAATCTTTATAGTTGTTCTGAAAATTTTACAGGAGTAATAAAGAAAGGAAGACGCCCTCTCACACATCCTCCTTCCTGCCTCATACTTGATATCAAATACGATTTCTATATGGACCTGGGCTTCCATTAAGCTTACTAAAGCTCTCCTAAATGAGGTAACACTATGGAAAATGAGATCTTCACTCTAAAATTAGCAGATTTTTGGTTCATATAGCTGAGTGATAAAACCTAAGGCACAATTCCCTGATAATTTCCAAAAAATCAGCTCAGATTTAGAGATTATCCATTAGACAAAGCTTCAGCATCTAAAAAGATGTCCAAGAATAAACAATCTCCTTATATGAGTTAGTAGTAAAATATAGTACACAACTACAGATCTTTCCCTGAAAATGCATACAAAATTATTTTATTTTCTCCTTGGGCATCGTACATTTCAGTTTCTGAGGAAAAGTATCTTACAGAGGCTCGCGGAGGTTTCAGAAGAAGAGTAAGCTGCTGAACGAGAATCAATGAACTTCATGAAGATACAGGCTGGTATCTGCTTCCTTGTTTAAGAAGCAGTAGAGATTAAAAAAGGAATATGATGGGTTACCACTTAAAGTCTTAACTATCAGCTGTTTTTACACATCTCAAACTCATTGCAGAGCTAGATGCACCAATCTGCCAGCTATGCACTCAACAGATATCCATTAGGAAATTTCCCTGGACAGGCAAAAATGGCAGAACCCCATTTTTTAACTGAACTTGATCACATTTTTTCTGTCAGTATTTTTAAGTTATTGGCTGTCCCTGAATAGATTAGCTTAGTTCCAGAGATTAAGAAATACTCAGTAGACAAATGTTTTGCCCCTGGAGTGGATTAGTGGCATATATTTCCTATCTGTCATAGAAGTAATTTGATATAATCCTTTCATTAGAAGTACAGCATGGAGCTATGCAAATTGTGTGCAAAAGAAAAATGATGCTCTTACACTTTGAGGGAAGGCTCAGTCCTCCAAAATACTGAGATGTTCTCAGAAGCACAGAACCTCATCTCCCAGTGCTTTCCCTGAGCATTAAAGGCACTCAGCACCTTGTAAGAGGAAGCTGTAATCGCCTCCAAAATTTGCTACCAAGCTTCATGTCTTTCAAAGCTTTCACACTTCAAAGGATTGCCTGCCTTATTGATAGACTTGGTTTCCTACAAATCAATAAAGTATTCAACTGCAGGCCCACTTGCAAAGATATAGATCCTTCCAGAGGCAGTGACTTCGGTGAGTGTGTCCTAGTGCAGCCAATGGATTATGAAAAAGCACTTCTGAGATGATAGAAAAAGGCCAAACAAGTATAAAGAAAAGTTATTACATGAGTAAGAGGCACTATGAGCCATTTTGAAAGCCCATGAGGCAGCAGTCAGTGACCAAGAATAACATTGCTGGGAAAGTCTGCATAGAGGAAGGTTAAAAAAAAAGAAACAAACAAACAAAAGAACTCAAAAAAACTTTGCAGTACTCATTCTTAGTGACTGTCATATGACACATTAATGACTTATCTTCGCTCAGATTCCCCAAAACAAAACACTGGAGGTGCTACAATTGAAGTTCAAGGATATATTTGTTACTAAATATGCAAGGATGGTACAATCAACATTTGATCTCCCAGTATTTCGTCAGAAATTCAGGAAATAACCTCATCCTGTTCCAAATTTGGAGAAATCTGAGCCCGAATCAGTTCCTAATGTTCCTCAAGGTTCAATCCTAGGGCCAATACTGTTCAATACATTTATCAACGATCTGGACGCAGAAGTTGAATGCACCATTAGGAAGTTTGCTGATGACACCAAACTGGGAGGTGCTGTTGACCTTCTGGAGGGACGAGAGGCCTTGCAGAGGGATCTAGACTGGAGCACTGGGTAATGATTAATAGGATGAAAATCCGCATTCTGCACCTAGGATGGCATTAACACTGGGCAGAAGTATAAATTGGGAGAGGAGTGGCTGGAGAGCAGCCCTGTAGAAAGGGATCTGGGGGTCCTAGTCGACACCCAGGCTCAATATGATCCAGCATTGTGCCCCAGCAGCCAAAAGGAGAAATCACATCCTCAAACACAGCATAACCAGCTGGTCAGAAGAGGTGTTTATTCCTTCTGTACTCTGGTGCGGCCTCCTCTTGAGTGCTGTGTGCAGCTCTGGGCCCCACAATTTAAGAAGGATGTGAAAGTCCTTGAATGTGTCCAGAGGAGAGCAACAAAGTTGGTAACAAAGCTGGAAGAAATGTCCTATGAGGAGCAGCTAAGGATTTTGGGCTTCTCTCGCTTGGAGGAAAGGAAGCTGTGGGGCAACCTCATTGCTCTCTACAGTTCCTGAGGATGCGAACTGGAGAGGGAGGTGCTGATCTCTTCTCACTGGGATGGGACACATGGGAATGCTTCAAAGCTCTGCCAGGGCAGGTTTAGATTGGACATGAAGAAGCATTTCTTTATCAAGAGGGTGGCCACACACTGGAACAGGCTTCCTAGAGAGGTGGTTGATGCCGTAAGCCTGTCAGTCTTTACGAGGCTTTTGCACAATGCCCTTAATAACCTGCTTTAACTTTTTGTCAGCCCTGAAGTGGTCAGGCAGTTGGACTAGATGATCATTGTAGGTCTCTTCCAACTGAAACAGTCTATTCCCGTTCTCTTCTGTTCTGTTCTATTCTACTCTACTCTACTCTACTCCATGCAAGAGGAGCTAAACAGGTCAGAACCGAGGCAAGCAAAACCCATTTGCATGCTTTCTCTCTACGTGGCTCAGACCTTCTCAGGATTAAGTGGGATAGCAAAGCACTCACCAAGCATTTTAAGTGCCTTTTGTATCAACCCATAAAACATTATTGGATTAAATTTGGGCTTCAGCGTATTATGGCAGCTTAAACAAGTCCAACATGGTTCTAACAAGGAAGCGGATGAGGATATGCCCTAAGCACACAGCTATCCCTACAGAAGCTACCAAAATCTGAGCAAAAATTTGACAGTCTCACAGCATAAGAAGAAGGAACAGCAGAACAGTATGGACTCTGGAAGAATACAAATAACAATCTCCTATTGCAAAAAAAGACTACACAACCAGGAGCTGGGGGCTTGGAAGTAACACATAAACACATTTGGAAAAAAACAGTTTGTCTAATGATGAAGACAAGTGGCTTGTTTTTCCCCTAAGAATTTTGTGTTCCCTTGCTCAAGGAAAGGATTTTTTTAGTTTGAATAAAGAACTGAACATTTCATTTCTCAGTCCCAAGTTATTAGCTGCCATCATTGTGATGAAGTTGCTGTCACTACTGTGGCCTCCCTTACTAAATAGTGAAGTGAAATCCTATTTCAGTAACATAAAAACTTTCTTGAAAGGCACGATGCTTAATCAGGAGTACATTTATCAGAGAACAGACTTAAAGTGCTATGCATTTTTTGCTCTAAGCATTGAGTCATTCATTTCAAACTTTTTCTTCAAAAAAACAAATAAAAAACCAACATAATTCAAAGGAATACTCATCACAGGTGATCTGAACGTGATGTTTCTGAATTATGTACATCCATTCTTCTTGCTGATCCTACTCTTTAATCATTCTTTTGTACACTGAACACATACACTGTCCATCACAAACAAAAAAACAAAACACACACACACAAACAGAACAAAACTAAAGCTATTTTATGATAGATTAAGTGCTATACTTCTTTCAAATCATGACTTGTTAAAGGACTAATAATCTGAATTGGCGACTCAGAGGAAATAACGAAAATTATCCCATGGTACTCAGATGATTTGATCTAAGCATGCTGGAATGGTATTTTAGGTTCAGATTTTGTATACAAGAAAACAGTACAATGTGTGTATTTTAACAGTCCCTTTTCAATTCCTTTTGCTACACAGAAAGACACCTGTTGTCAAAAAAAAATGGGAATTTAACCACATAACCCCCAAGAAAACTGCGGAAAGGCTAGGAAATTACCTTTCACAAGCCTCTGAGCTTCAGATTAAATACTACCATATGCCAGCTACAAGAAACATCTCTGTTTTCACCTTCTGTAAGAACAACCTAAGTTTGATCTCTCCTGCCATCATCAGGCAAACCTACAAGAGGCACAGCATGCAATGCTGCAATGAAATGCACTACTTCACTCTCTCAGCTTAGGTTATATCACTTACATCAGGGAAAAAAAAACCAAAACAAACCAATGCAAGGTAAAACTAAAAGTCAAGGACCAGTAACTCTGGCAAAATCCATGCACTTATCAACCTCAGTTCATTATAAGGTCAGCTAATCAGAAATATTTAATGGAGGCATCAATAGTTTTAGCCTGTTATCTTTGTGGGGGGTTTTTGCCAATTTGGCCAGCTGTTTGAAAAAAAAAAAAATAATCAACTGGCTAAACAGAATTTCAGCTAAGATACATGCTTTAATTATAGGAACTTCAAACATGTTGCCAACTTGGCTCATACAACAAAAACCTTTTCCAAATTGAATTAGAATATTATGCCACCGCCTCATTAGTACTACAGTTAAAATGCATCACTTGGGTCAAAAGAAGCAAATGTATTGAAAGACTTCCACAAAAACTCAAAGAAAAACGTTTTAATTAATGTAATAGATATCTCAAGAGTTCTAGCAAATTGTCTGATACACAAAGGTGCTAAGCAGCAAAATATTGGCAAGAGAATATTCCTAGGATAAATTTTTGCTAACAATAGGTGTGCTGCTCATTTTAAGTAGTCTTCTACAGAGGAAAACTTTCCTTCCATATTTCATTCCTTCTGGTTATGATTTTCATAACTGCCTCATGATTCTGAATGCCTACATTTTTTACGTATCTACTCTGAAAGACATTAAGAGAGCAAGATAAGATAACTACATTTCAGTTCAAGAAACATAAAGGCACAAAATCATCAGCTTTCATATTGTGTCCCCAAAATTACTTAAATTCATTTGACTTACTCCCAAATGACTAACGATCTACAAAAAGCAGTTTGAAATTTTTAAAAAGTTCTAAAGAAATAAAATCAGAAGTCTAAAACAGATATAGAACAAAAAAAAAATCAGCAAGGTTTCAAGGAGTTATTTCTGTTCACCTGAGGCAGACTTTGCAGTCAGTTTCAGGGTTTCAGGAACACTGATGCATCAGTGGTTCAAACTCTGATATCTCCTACAAGCTAATGTACAGAAGTACCATTTTCTAAAGTGTAATTGCATAAAGCATTTCTAAAAGAGTAATATAAGACTTTCAGGTTATCCATCAAAGGAAATCTAGTGAGAAATAAAATGTACTTGGTTGAAAATCAGGAGATTTTGTCACATTAGGCACCACTGCCCTCTTCAGTCAGACAGACATTGATTTCATACACTTTGCTTAAAGAAATTTGTCTGATGATTTCCCACCAAAATACTGACAAAGACAACCTTAATTTTTACTTCAGGGAATATTTTTCTCAAAATAGCAAGATCTGATGCAACATTTCATTCATACATCAAAAATAAATATTTTTGCTGTAATGTCGTTTGATTTGACACATGGTTTAGATGGACGTACACTAGGAAGAAAACATACAGTTTTCTGCATAGTTAACATTTCTTCTCATTGTTATATGGATTTGAGAAATATGCTTCTTTTATGGGGAAAGACTGCATCGCAAAGAAAACAAGTCACTCACGGTTTTCATTCACTTCATACCTGATAGGGCTACTAAAGAAGCACATGCCTTAAAAGTGAGACTTCAATAACCTTGTAACAACTATTTAATGAAGATAAAATCTTAACTATATGAAGTACTTTTTTAAAGTCAACGTATCTTTCATTATATTTGCTAATTAGTATGCAATCATGCATTACTAACACCAGAAATTTTTTCTTAAGGTAAAAACATACACTTTGCAAGCAAAGTCTCACACCTGAGATTTGAGAGCTTCCAGGTACACCAGGATAGAAAGGCAGCACTGAAAATCCAAATACTACACATAGAGGTCTGGATGTCAAGAGACTCCTAACTCAGTCCTTGTTTTTCTTACTCACGTCACTTAAGAATCGAATCTTGATCTCAGATACAGTAAACCTTTCAGCACAATGCAGCATAAGAATAAAGGCTAAACCTTTCTTTTTTACCAACAGAAAGAAAAGACATTTTACTTCTCTGAGCTTCAACTTATCTTTTTTTATAAAATGGAAATATGTTGTATCAATTATCACTATTTCGTCATTCATTTTTCATCTCTCCACTTTCAGAGATTGCAAAAATTCAGTTATTATCTGAAAATATGTCACAGGAAGATGGGACTTCTACCTAAGACTCTGAGCAACCTTGAAACAGATCATTAGAGCAAAAATAAAATTGCACAGCAGCTTATCTCCGAGAGCCAGCAGAACATAAAATCCAACAAAACACTCCCTCTCATGCAGATCTAATTCCCAACATCTCCTTCTGCAGTAAGCTATCCAGATAGACACATCATCATGCTTGGCACAAAAGTCAATAGGCTCTAGCTGTATCAGATCAGGGGTGCAGGAATTACAGAAGCAGTACACTTAACTGCACCAGGCTTTAGAAAGCACAATATTAATCCTTATATGCTTAAAGATTGATATGGGAGAATAAAAACTTTAATCGGTTCATTACAGCCCATTTAGGAAGTTACAACCTTTACTCACAAACTTTCAAGAGTTCTGGCACTTTCCTTCCAAAAAACGCAATCAGATTTTCACTGGCCTTGGATGGCTTCTCTGATTTGCAAAGGCCCAGCAACATCAAAGCTGTCCAGCTGCCCTCACTCTAAAGCACATTTTTCTTAATTCAGCTACTTATCTTAAAAAGCTGGCTTGGACCTAGAAGCAACACAGAGGTATTTTGTGTTGTGATAACTGCAAATGTTAGTGATTTCCTTTCAGCAGATGACGAGCTCAGGTACCTCAGGAGCTCAGTACAATGATGGCTCAGACAAGCTCAGACAATCCAGCTCAGGTTCAGCAGCACAGTCTCATAGTCCAGTCCTGTAGGATGCAGCTACCCTACAGGAAGCCCTTCAGGTACTTCCCAGCTCCAGAAAGGCTTTTACCTTCTGTGCAACACTGCAGGAATACAGCAAACCCAAGGTGACTGACTTTACATATGCATGTGGCACAACGCTCTCAAGCCAAAAAGTCATTCAGACCCTAGGGGAAACAATGTAGAGGTGCACTAGCTGTTTCCAGAACTGCAGATACAGCATTATTTGTAGTATCTAGGATCAAAAATGAGTTGTCATGTAGCTTACTGAAGCAGTTTAAGTGTGAATGCCAGTGAAGGGAACTGGTGACTATTTCTCAACCTTTTCTGCTTGTAGTCAGATGCACAAAAAGGTCAGTTACAGTCTGATGCAAACAATGAAAACATAAATAGACTGTGAACCTTTAACCCATTTAGTGCTGTGTGCCTCTTTTTTTTCAGTATGGCATCTGTTTGGCAGCTTTCTTTTATAGGCTTACTTCATTAAGATGCACTGCAGTCACATTTTTTCCATCTGTCAGGAATATAAGGCAAAAGCAAGTAGTTAATTAATGTTAAGATAACCCTTATGTGAGAGAAATACTTTTTCTTTTGGTTTCATCACAGCTGCATCTGTATTTAATAGATTTTAAAATTGCATCTCTGTCTAGTTCATTTATCTCCCTTTCTCCCCCTCTTCTTTCCAATGACTGGTTCCACAGCTCTGACTAGTCACTGAACACATTTCTCCCTCTACTCTAACTCCCATCATTTTTCATATGTAAAATATGGGTAGGACAAGGAAAAAGATCAATTGGGATACAATTCCAAAAGACTGCATATAGCATTGACACAAGATGTTAAAAAAAAAAAAATATTCTTTAATGGTTCAACTGAATATCCATTTGTGATTTCTATGACAGAAGAAAGTAACAGCTTCAGAAAATAAAGCCCATCTAACCTATAGGATTAGAGTTATTTTAAATCATAAAAAGACCTTGTGTACATTTGCACTTCCTTGCACATACCTCTCTACACCCTAAACCAAGCCTTCTACCCATTTTGTAGAATGGTACTTGTAGGCTGTAAAGTTTCGATGGAGTCTTGCATGACACAAACAGCTTTGTAAAAAGAAAAAAAAAAATTGAAACAAAATAAAAAGCCTACAATGAAAATTAAAAAAAAAAGGAAACAACAGTACCTGTACCCTTTTTGTCTTTGTGGTCCATCACACTATACACACAAGTAATAATACTCAATAAACACATTTCCAGAAACTTTCCAAACAACTTTACAACCCTGAAACAATACATAAGTCAGAATTCTGTAATTCATTTTTTAAAAAGAGAACACATGAGAAAAGCTTTTTTGACATTATTCTGATAACATTTTAGAAACCAGCAATAAAGTCAGAACTGCTTCAAGCCATTCACTGAAATTTGAAAGAGGGCTAAGTGAATCACGTTCTGAATCATCATGTTTTACCTAGATCAATAAAGTTGATCTAGTCTGAATTTCAAACAATAGCTTATCCGTAGTTCAGTTTCCTCTTTTTCACTGAAGCTAAATGCGTAGGAGATATTGCTCATATTTACTTGGCAATCCACAGAGCTACATAAGACCACAGGAAATTACTTACAGGGGCAGGCCAATGGATAATCCAGCACCTATTTGTTCTGTCTTCAACAACTGCAAAAGGAGACGTCATTTTGGGAGCCAACACAAGACAAGTTGCAGTCACTCCCCTGCAGAAAACTACTGCACTCCACAGAAATCCACAGTCTTTGTATTAGGAGAATTATCTGCCCTCTTTCTTGAGGCTGCAAATTTAATTTTACAGCAGTCTGGTTCTCTCACTGCTGTGACTGAGGAAGCATCCCTCTCCATAGCATTATTGCCAGCATATCCGTCTGCATCCTGCATTTGCCTCCCTACTTGCTTCTCTGTTGCTTCTTCCACATGAGTTGACGTGGCCAATCTTCATCATGACTTCCCACCTCTTCTCTCAAACTGCAGGGATTGCTGAATAGCCGCAGAGTTTTCTCCCTTATCAGCACAGCACGAGCTTGGCAGACAATAAGACAGACAACAGAAGCAGCAAGGCCAGGGCTAGCAGAGAGGGTGCTTGGTCTCCATGCTCTGTGCATTGGCACTGTCGCAGAAGCTGCCCTGTGGACCAGAAAGAATTCACAGCTACTTCCCACAGGATTCTTCCCAGTCTCACCTGTTTTCATGAGTCTGCCACCCCTCTCAGACTGAAACTTCACAGCAGTGTCTTGCTCACTTGTTCCTAAAGCCAGTCTTGCTAAAATTAGCAGGAAAGGGAAGGCAAGGACCTATTAAAAGTTTTCACTGTTTGCAAATTTCCTTAGTAGAGGACACTTTGTCATTGCTAGTAGAATTACAAAACTCTTGTGTTTTTAACAAACCTATTTGTTAAAAATATAGGAGGGCCACGAAGATGATCAGAGGGCCAGAGTACCTCTCCTGTGAGGACAGGCTGAGAGAGTTGAGGCTGTTAAGTCTGGAGAAGAGAAGGCTCCAGGAAGACCTTATAGTGGCCTTCCAGTGCCCAAAGGGGGCCTACAGGAAAGATGGGGAGAAACTCTTCAGCAGGGCCTGGTGTGATAGGGCACATTTTAAAATAGAGGGAGGTAGATTCAGGTTAGACATAAGGAAGAAATTTTTTATACTGAGGGTGGTGGAACACTGGTACAGGTTGCCCAGAGAGGTGGTGGATGCCCCATAACTAGAAATATTCAAGACCAGGTTGGACGAGGCTCTGAGCAACCTGATCTGGTCGGAAACGTTCCTGCTCCTTGCAGGTGGGTTGGACTGGATGGGCTTCAAAGGGCCCTTCCAACCCAAACCATTCTATGATTCTGTGAAAAGAGATGCTTATAGCTAGCTGATACTGTGGTCTGGCACTCCTCCCAACACAGTATAAAGGTAAATATAAATCACATTTTTGGCCTGCATCAGTGCAAAATAGCAGTGTTAGAGCTCAGTTCCATCTTGCTCCTGTCTTGAAAGGTTTCTGAGGCAGCAGTAAAACATGTAAACCTAACTTAGCACTTCAACTCCATGTTCAGCTACAAAGCCCTGCACCTCTGCCCTAGGTTGTTACCGATACATCTCTGTTAGTACAACTATGTAAGTCTGTAAGTGCAGGTAGGCTTCTTCAACCTCCTTCACTTTCAGGGCCTATCTTACCTCCAGTCATAATAATGAGTCTTAAAATTAGGAGATGCTGCCACTGATGGGCACGGATATTCCATATTACAACACAGATCAGAACCATGCTCTGTTTTGAAAGGGATGCAGCAGGACACCAGAAGGGACACTTTTTAAAAGGACACTTTAAGTAACAGCCATGTGTGGTATAAATGTTAGGCAGCGTACAAATTAGTCAAGATTACTGTTCAATGCAAGTTCTACTTACTTTATATGCAAATCTCTCAACATTGGAAGGTTTAAGAGTACAAGGCTTACCTCAGATTATGTACAAGATCCATTGCCTTCATAAAACAGCTGCAGATAATTGATCATGTGCAAGCAGATGACCTGTACATCACATAAAGAGCCCAGTTACTCAGAGCATAAGTAGGGGCCTCTTTCTGGGATTTCTGCTCATCTCTCAGTCACCTCAGAAACCCAAAAGCAGAAGGGATTGACAGCAATGTGCAAAGCAGTAGGAGTAGAGACTGCTGCTTTCAAAGGTAATCTGTAGTTAAAATAAGTAGAACTATAAGGTCTATTTAGCATTTCTGACATCATCAGTAAGAACAGCAAATCAATTAACTCACCAAAGCAGACTGCATGTAGCTGGGCCACACCCACTGACTGATGGTGTAGTAAGAACTGACCTCCAAATTTGTAAGCATCTACAATAGACCTTAAATTAACATAACCAGCTGGCAGAGAAGTCTTTACACAAGTTGGGCCAACTGCCCAAGTGTTTACAAATTCTTCGCTAAGTTTTGGCAACCACAGGGGAGAAAGGGGCAAGGTTGCAGCTTTTACTAGAGATACATGCAACTTGGCAAGCTGCAGTCAAAGAACTGAATAAGGTTTGTGTGGACTGAAGTATAAACTTACCTTCGCTGAACACTCGGTGCAAGGCAAGGACTGAATCCAATGTAGATTAAAACAGCAATGAAACTGGAGATGTCTTGTACACGGAGAGTTTCACAGAGCTGGTTTTCATGCAACTCACACGTCAGCAGATGTTCGTTTTGGCAGAAAGATCATTGCAATAGTCTGTTAATAGTCAATTACAAATCTCAAAACCCGCCAAGACAGCCATGAATACAACCTGTAGAGACCCATTCTTTTTGCATAAGGACTGTTAGAATTCCACTCCTGTAATGTAAGCTTTTACATGCAAATCTGTTTTTCCAGTGGTACAAGGTCATTTCCTCTGAAAATGGACTGAATGTGCTATATACAGAGTTTAGAAATTAGAAGCATTTATTATGGAGATAGTATTTCCTAATCATTTGGGTCTAGTTTCCTTATACAAAGAGTAATTGGCAATTATTCCAAACTGGTAATTTGGCTCCATAGTGACTAATGATAGTCTTTTTAAAAAAAAAAAAAAATAGTCCAGTGTGTTGCATCAGGTTTATTACCAAGAAAAACAAGACAAAAACTGCTCATTTAGAAATGAATTCTATCAGACTTTCACATGTTGATCTGCTTAAATCATGAAAATATTTATCTGCTCTAAGTGTGCACACACAGTTCCAGACCAATAGCTGTCCTCTTCTTAGAAAAGGAATTAAACTCTGGGCTACGTCTTCCAAAAAGTACATTTATTTTATTTACAAAGTTAACTTATGTTCTCATTAAAACAACTTTTATGATTGGAAACTATTTACATCATAGGGACAAATATGAGCTCTTGGAAGCATGAACCTTTAAATGTGAATATATCTGATGTTGTGGTCTTTTGAAATAGATCTGTTTTCTAAACATAATGAATCATCGTAGTCTTTGGGAGCCTGGAAACACCACAAGGTAACTGACATACACCACATGGCAAATAAATAAATCTGGAAGTTTCCTTTTGAACCACTGTAAAATGATATATGTTCCTGTTTAGAATCAGTAAGTCTAAAACTCAAAAATATGAAGGCATCTTAAGATCCAGAGTTGAACAGCATGATCCTGTACAAATCTGTCACCATGCAGAAATAAAAAGCCAACTCCAAATGAGAGCAAGGCTTATTAACTCAAGGCTAACAGAGATGACTCTCAGACCAAATCAGCATCTCCACACAGCTCTGCCTGGTACCATGTAGACAAAACTTGGTTGAGGCTCACTCAAGAGCAGTTGAAAATGCTCCACTACAGAACTGAAAACTGATGAAAATTTGACTTTACCAGTGAAGATCTCAAGTAGCCAAAGGGTAATTTCCAGTAGCTACGGGTGTTTAAATTGTCTGTATTTTCATTCCATTTGCTTTTCTCTCAAATAAATACTGTGCTCTGCAAAAGCCTAGAGCTCAACAGTCAGCTCTACCACTACTCTTGAGGGAACACAGATCTGCAAGAGGTGAGGTAAGGTCATATTTGCTGTAGCAATCATAGCAAACTGAAAAAGATCAGGAGCTTTATTTCCAATCAGGAGAGACAAAGAAATGAGTCACAACTCCATAAATCACAGAATCATGGAACATGGATAGAAGGAGTTTCAGAGGTCACCTGAGGCATCTCCCTGCCCCAGAGCAGGGAAAATGACTTGCATCCTCATACAAAACTTATTTAACCTGTTCTTAAAATCTTCCTACACTTGTCATGACTGGAGGCCTGCAACTAGATGGCACTCTGTGTGATCTCTCTTCAGAGAACTTGTTAATTTCAAAACAGTGACAAAACAAAGGATTATGAGAGAAAAGTTGCAGAAAAAAAAATTTACTGCAAAGTAATGAAGCCAGAACAATTTCAAGTTTCTTGGTTTTATTTTTTTAAATACTCCTCAGCTTTGATTTTTCCCTTACGTTTGTTCTTTGGGAGGCCCTGAGCTGGGATGTCAAGGGACAATACTAGTCAAACTATGGCAACCAGCACTGCAAAGAACTGAAACATATTTGGATTACTTATGTTTAATGATTTATTGGGTGTTTTAGGAATCTACATCTATACAGTCGATGAAAAAGTTAGTTCCCTGCTTAAACATTCCAAATCACACTTGGTCTCTTTCCACCAACTATATGTGGAGCTCCAGGTTGTTTTAGTTGTGGTCTTACCTGTGGTGCAAAATCTGTCTGCTTTTGATACTCAGACCTTCCAATTAAAATAGCAGCTATCTCTGCAAACCAGAAATTTGTCATGTTCACCTTCTTTGATCCAGTGTTGCCCAAGAACATCCTCAACAGCATGGCAGCATGGAGTAGAATCAATCCCAGCTTTTGGTCCTAGGTATGTCTATCTTCAGCAGCAAGGAAAAAGAAAGAAAACAAATGCCTAGAGAGAAATGAATCTGTGTAGACATAGGTGCTCTGCACGTATGAGTGAAAAAGAAAGAAAGTAGATTACACTTAAGACAAGGACGAGTTGTCATTGTTTCAGGCAGGCACAGAACACATATTTGAAAAGAAACTAAAGCTGAGGGCAGGGGGGGTAATCTCTCCAAGTAATTGCAATTGTCCTACACATTATATTCTCCCTCTCCGAGAATCACTGCCATAACAGTGACAAGTTTCTGTATCTCAGTGCATGACTTACATTTTTGCCTAGGAAGTCCTCTCTCTAAAACAACGTTCATTTATTTCCCACTAAACACATTTAGGCTCCATAAAATGGCATGCATTTTTTTCCTTGGGGGAGGAGGGATAAAATATTTAGAGTAGTTTCTAAATCCATTGCTTTTTCTTCCTCCCTCCTTTTCTCCCAGTGCAGATAACAAAATTATAATTCCTTCCTGTGTCTCACTCAATAAAATTCTAAATAAAATAAAAAAGCCAACCTGCCCATATCATGAAACAAAATATAATGCAGATGTCATGAGCATAGCTAATCTTACCTAAGTAATGTTGCTCAAGGAGATATCACCAGCCACACTACAGAAACACATTTCCAAGACACTGCCTAAGCTATTTAGTATCAGTATCACTTCCTCAGGCATCTAGGTAAACAAGCATCCATCAAAACGAGACCTTTAAAAGGATCAGAAATTAACCTGTCGAAAAATCCTACTGACTCACTGGCTGCCTGTCCCACTGAGAGTGGAACTTCAAAACTTTACCTTCTGTAATGCACAAAATACATTTTAAGGTTCATTTACTGTTCTTAATTTCTTGGCAACTAGCAGTATGCCCATACCATCACACTATGCTTGCCCACCAGAACTTATTGATATAAATAAAGACAAAAATATACCTCTCAGACAATCTGCAATCGGAATTTCAAGGAATTCTCTGCAGAACAAGGTCCTAGACAACATGAGATATCCCTAGACTTATGTTGCATAAATTCTACAGTGTAATGGCCTTTGAAATAAAACAAAGTGGATGTATGCCTATATTATGCTATTATCAAAATATATCTCCAGAAAATAAACTATTATTATTGTGCAAACACAAGTTTAAGAGACTCATATTTCTTTTATTAGCCAGAAATCGTCCCAGAAATTGAACATTTTGGGTAACCTGCCAGTACTGGCAAAATTCTCATCAACCCAAAATGGTCCAGGACTTGTATTTCTTTCCAGTCTGTTTTTCTCCTACACTTGCTGCTTTACAAGGCAGATACTTGCAACTGATTTTCACCCCCTAATCTGGCAAAATTCCTTTGTCTTAGTAAATTATTTCGGAGGCTTAGATTCCTGAACTAAGGAATCCCCAGAATTTTGCCCTACATATCTTGGATGAATTACCAGTGCTGACTCCCAAACGTCTGTCAGGATTTTTCAAATATTTGCCAGAATTTCTTTCCACACTTAAAAAAAAACCAAACCAAAACAAAAACAAAAATCCACCGTTATTGTAGTTGTGGAGCAGACACTCTCCAACAGGTTCATTCAGACTGAAAATCTGGCAGACTCTACCACAGTACACGAGATCTCACTTCCAGCCTACGCACTGAGATTCTCTTCCTACAGAAACCAGAGTATGGGGGAAAGGGAGAAAGAGGAGAGATACATACACAGTCTCTTCCCAACGTGTTAACAGGTCAGCTTCTGTCATATGGCCAAGCTTGAAAAAGCACTAGTAGCTACAGTTATAAGAAGTCACTATCTTCAGCAGGACCAGAATTGCAAACTTTGGAAGCTCCCTTTATTCCTGCCTGACACATTATTTTCTCCCTCCCTTGTCCTACAGTGTGTACAATACAGACTCATTCATTAAACACAGTAACCACTTCGTCCATTTCTCTTTGTACCCATTTCTTGAGAAAATGCTGGCAGTTATATTAAGAAATACTGCAGGTAAGCTTAAAACAGCATAAAGACTGTAAGCAAGAGTCTCAGCTAGCATAACACAGACTGCTCGATTGTCAGGGCACTGATCTACAGCATTTAAGACTCACAACACAGCCACTGTAATCAAAATCATAGTCATATTGCTTCCCAGTATGCAAACTGGCAGGGAAATGGTTGCAGTCTTTACTTTTGTAAATAAACCAGTGAAATCTTTAACGACCACACTGATCTTCCAAAACTTTAGTCCAGTTTAAGCACAAGTATAATTTTAAGGTGTTTATGACAATGAACAATTTCAATACTGAATGTCACAGACAAGAATGACAGAGCACACACTCTTCAGAAAGAAAACATCCAAAAGGACAGGAAGAAACATGGGAATACCTCCTCTTGCCAGTAACTTTTGTTGCATCTTTAAAAACAGATAGTGTCATGGGGCAATTACACTTAAGTACAAATGGTTTTGGTGTCCTCCCTTTAGCCCAAGGAATATGGCTTTTGTTACTTTCTCATTTTTCTGCACCTTGCCTTCTTCAAGAAAAGCTTCCTCCTTTTTCACGCTCCGTCTGATCTCATTTTTCTGTTCTTTTGTTTATTTTTTAAGTCATTCAAACTTCATTTCCAGAAGCAAAAAGCCAGTGGAATGCGTATTATCAATGTTATGCTAAGACACAAAGGCTAGTCTACAAAAATACTTAAACACAGCCCTGATGTTTCAAACATGTAAACCATAAATAACAGCTTCATAAAATGTGTTAAGCAAAAATGGAGCATCATTCCAATAAATTAACAGAAAGGACCCATTACAGTTATAAAATTGCAAAGCACAATTTGTTTAACACGAAATCAGTAAAGCCAGCTGGAGATGCTATTTACAAGCTCCTCAAGTGTCCAATATCTTTCCCTGAAATCTAGTTTTGCTGAAGTTAAACCTACATGAAAAAAAAAAAAAGCTAAAAACAGTAATAATTATTTGTTATCTTTTTCCTCTGTTCTTGCTGTTAATTGAATTTCCTCTGGCTAAGGAAAACAGGCTGAAAATATCAACTCAGTCACACCTAAATTTTTTGAGAACTGTGAAATGTAAACACAAAACAAACATCAAAAAAAAATCAAGCTACAAATAATTATTTGGGCATTTAAGGATAGCTGGTACAATATCATCTCTGTTGCCTTTAACATTAATTTCCCCTCCATTACAAGAATTTTATTTGTATTAGCTCTCACGCTCTGACAGTTCTTTGCCTCCCCCTCCCTCCTGATATAGAAGCTGAGATCCACAACACAATTTAAATAGGTTAAAATGACGAAGAAATAATTTTTTCAAACAAAGTTTGAGTATTTCGTACCTGGCTGGGCAACATTTAATATATTCCTTATTTAGCCAATCTGATCCATTTCCTAGTCTTACAGAAACTCGTATCTGTTTTTAAACCTTGATTTATCACCAAACAAACAACTATCACTGAGAGCACCCCTTAATTCAAGGTCAAAAATATTACAATTGTACACCCATAGTATTCTGATCTCAAATGACACTAGAGAAGCACAAGTATGTAGACATGCAACAAAAAATCACCGAGGTATCTAAGAAAGACACATTCATAGTTTTGTGCTAATGGTATTGAATATTTTTACAGTTAACTAAGTTAATACAGTTTATTCTGTCCTATCACTGGGCAACACTGAAAACTGCCCAGCTCTGCCCTCTTTACAGCCTCCTTTCAGTTATTTGTACACGTCAACGAGTTTCCCCCTGAGCCATCTCCAGGCTAAGCAACCCCAGCTCTCTCAGCCTTTCCTCACAGGAGAAATGCTCCAGTCACCTCATCAGCATCACGGCCCTTTGTTGGACTCTCTGCAGCATTTGGACTCTCTAGCATGTCCACATCTCTCTTGTGCTGAATATATGTACACTTGTATCATTTTAACATTGGGGGATATCTCACATTATTTCAAGCCATCTGCAAAAATATACTTTCATTTCCTTACCCTGCTCCCCATTATTCTGCACAAAGTGACACATTTTTAAAACATTCATTTTCAGAAATACTTACAACCTGTGAATGACTTACCAGATTTACTTCAAAACTTCTAAAAATAATTCAGTAGTCAAGGAAGAAGAGATTTGGATTAAATTATTCTGTACAACTCACATATAATGTGAATAAATCTATACCAAAACACAAAATTCAACTCAGCTTTACTTACAGTGCTGCTTTCTCTGCATGTTCAGAGTGATTAAAGGAAATAACAACTGATGTCCATCCAGATGGCAAAATACATCTCATGCTGACTGAGGTAAAGATAAAAGAGCACCCACAAATACTGAGCTTCCCAGCACTAAGAGTTTTGAGAAAGAATCACCTTCCACAAGTAGGCAGACTCTCAGGTTGGCCTTCCTTATTTTGACAACCATGCTAAAGCTGCAGACCTACTTGGACTTACAGATTTAGGCTGAATACAATCTTAAATACTGCAGTTGACTGCATATTGCCTGAGCAAAACTCCATGACAGCATGGCAGTAAGCTACACTGCATTAATCTTTTCAGAAAGTTTTTGCAAATGAAGAAAGTACACATCACCCATTTCCTCCATCCTGTACATTGGGATTCTAGGTAAGCATTCCAGTAAGCAGCATGTTCTTCTCATCACCCCAGAAGAACACTGCTTTCTGCCCTGACGCTGTCTGCTCTTCCAGCACGCCATGGCAGAAATTACCTCCTGATCCCAAGCCTACTTGTGGCAGTTTCAAAAAGGAGGCTCCTGTCAATAGTGAATACCAGGCAAGTGCTGTAACTGGACTAACTTGTTGATATGACTAGCAAATTTTGCCATTGCATGGGTCAGTCAAGTATCAGCTGAAGATATTTGTGTTTAGACCAGAAGCAATAATGAACATGGCTTACAGCCAGCCTGCCACTCAGCTGCCTCTCTACCACATGAAAAGCTAATAGTAAGATTCTCTCTTTCATTTCACCATATAAATGTGCCTTTGGGCCGCTGATTCTGTATCATTTGCAAACAACTGCAAGAAAAGGTGTAGCCACAGCATTGATATATCTATAGAGAGAGAGGGAGGTATCAAAATGAGAAGGAAGAGAACAGATTTGTCAGCATATTGCTATTTAAAAAGACATTATTCGTAACAAAAACATCCAGTTTATTTTTCTAATGCAGTGTGGAATACTTGCTTTACTGCACAGAGCATGCTTTTTGAACACCTGAAGAAAAGAACGGCTGAAGTATACAACTCTATTATTCCCATGGCTGCAGGATGAGGCTGAGAGAAATTTTATCACTTTCATGCTTATGCTTGCATAATTACAGCTACATATAACATGCTTTATTATGTATGCCTGGTTGGCTTAATCCACACTGTCATCTTTCACTTGCTTTCTCCCTTGGAATCAAGGTGAACTAGTTTACTACTTTTTATAATTTTAATTCTTTACCTGAGCTTAAAATGATCAAAGAGCGTTTTGGATGTGTGTGGGGAAATCACATGACGTGGTGGTCGTTGGTTTTTTGAACTACCTAATTTCAGCAAAGATTGTGACATTGGTAGAGGATTTAATTTGTATAGCTTTATACTGAGAGTACTTTACACAGCTCTTCTGCATCTTCTAAAGACACAAGTTCATTTAATTACAAACTGCTAGTTTAGAATCCACTAACAAGAAAGTTTTTTCCCCGCTGAACTTCAAACAGTTTATATACGGCATTATGCCATTTATGTATGGCATATAGAATCATAGAATGGTTAGGGTTGGAAGGGACCTTCAAAGGTCATCTAGTCCAACCCCCCTGCAAGGAGCAGGGACATCCCCAACCAGATCAGGTTGCTCAGAGCCTCATCCAATCTGTCCTTGAATGTTTCCAGGGATGGGGCATCCACCACCTCTCTGGGCAACCTGTGCCAGTGTTCTACAACTCTCAGCATAAAAAATTTTCTCCTAATATCCAGCCTAAATCTATCTCCCTCGATTTTAAAACCATTACCCCTTGTCCTGTCACAACAGGCCCTACTGAACAGCCTCTCCCCATCTTTCTTGTAGGCCCCCTTTGGGCACTGGAAGACTGCTATAAGGTCTCTTTATATGTCTATATATCTTTATATAAGTAAAAGCACATCATTGAGAGAACAATTTTTATTCTAGTAAAGAGTATTTATCAGAGACTTGGTCCAAAATTACAAAACAGAGACTTACAGTGCTTTTCTTCCTGCTGATTATAAAAAATGATTGTGAATTCAAGTCTTACAGTGATCAGTACGGGATCCCTAAATTACATGGAAAACAAAGTAATAATTACCAAGGACCGTATGATATGTATATATATACATATACATATGTGTGTGTGTGTATATGTGTGTTTGTGTGTATACACATATACATGTATATACACGAAAACTTAACAGGTAAATAAACATCAGCGGGAGGGAAAAGCACAAAGTCTTTCGTTTAAACCCACAAAGGAAACTCGTAGCCAACTGTAAGTGAGAAATAAATCCTGGCCCACTAAGCAACAGATTTTTTTCTCACTGATTTCACTACAAACAAGTTTTCACCTCTGAACTGAAATACTGTTAACTCCTCCTTATGTGCTCGCTGCCTCCCCTTCAAAAGAAAAAATCCCTACATATATCATACACGCTGAAATGGCTGCAGATCAGATATCCTTGCGAACACAGGGAAGTGCCATTAAAAATTGAATCTAATCTATCTTTTCCACCATATATAAGCTTATGAGACAAGCTTCTTTGACTCCAGGGTTAATTGGTTACTTGGATGTGCACACAGCAATCTCCCCACATCCTCAGAAACAAGAGAACGAAAGTATCTAGTTTCTTTCAAACTGATCTGTATTCAGAAATAAAGAGAAGGAAACAATACACAATAATTTATTTTTATGAATGTCAGGAATGACAGTGCACTTTAATTTTGTATCCAGCTCAAATTATATCTGAGCCAAATATTTCATTTTAAGAGTCCTGTTAAATCTTTTCAAAGGCCTTGTTTTATGTGTTCATGAAATAACTCACTATTTTTTAGCTTTTCAGGAATGGTAATTGCTATAAATCTTGTAAATTAGCATGAGTAGTACCAGCAAGACACTTTGTTAAAATTCACCTACATTGTTGTTGGAATATTTATTAGGTACTAAAATATTTAAAGGAAACCTACAACTACTACAATTTAAATTACATTTCGCCTAAGAAAGCCTTTTTTATAGCACTTAGTATTACTGTTTTGTTGCTGTGTAAGAAAGCATCTAATCCAACTCCTAATCTTGAGCAGAAAAATTTCTTTTCATTAGATGGCTGAATTAAATCATTATATTAGCTGGATATTCCCTATTGTGTTTTATCAGTTTGCACAAGTAAATTGCACTGCTTATTGTAGTAATCGACATTTTCAACATTTGCACATACAATAGAAATGTTAGCACCATTTACAAGCTAGTTAGCTCTTGATAGATTAGTGACCTTCAGAGGTCCTTCAGTACAGGTTTTTTTTCTGGCTGCTGCTGTAGCAGCTGGAGAGATTACCTCCCCCATCTTCTCATCGTGATCACCTACTTTCTAGCATCCCTTTTGTGTCAGCATCTCCTAACTTGCTCCAGTCCAACTGAGTTAGCTGAGACCTATTATTTAAATTTTTAACATTCACCTCACTCATTCCTCATCTCCCCCTTTGCCCCTCTTAAGACTCATTTGTATTCTCTGCTCCAGCTGATGGTCACAAGTGTCAACGCTTTCTGCTTGTACTGCAGCATCAGCTCTGGCTTAGCACCACGGCGATGCAACAGCTTCCCAAGCTGAGTGAACACTGGGAATATGCAAACTGGAGCAGCTCTGAATATTAGTACACTTGGTATTTACTATAACCTCCTTTCCTAAGTAATTCAGCCTAACAGAGGGGATTCTGACAGGTTTCTCTATAGAAGAGACCGTATACCAATTCCTGCACATATTAAAAGACATTACTATATAAAGATCAACCTCACATGCTGGATTTTTCCTCCTTTATGAGAAAGTGACTTGAGAATCATGATTTGCACATACAGACCCGACCTCTTCCGTCTGTTTTCCAAATAAATATATAGCCTATGAAACGGAAGAAACTAACAGAATTTGGCTTGGTGCAAATAAAATAATTAACATTATATATATTAATCTGTGGCTCTTACCCTGTTCCTATTTGCAGCTGGCTTAGAAGCAAAACCCACAGAAAACAGTGCTGACTAAAGATAACTCAAATAACAACTGTTCATTTTCAGTATGGGTAGTGTTTCAAACTCATCTCCCCAGAGACAGATGAAATGAACTCCTCACATCTCTTCAGTGCTAAGAAAATAAGATATAAGCACTGTGCAGAAAGCAAACAATCACCACATTGTCCATTTTTTATGGGAAGAAGGAAAAAAATACGTATTATTTTTTAAGAGATAATATATGCTCTGGATTTGTTTCTGATTATCCTAACTCCAAGTCACCTATTAAGACAAAAATGGAAATAGTGGAAGGCTCAGAAAATTCCTTCTGAATTTCTCTTCTATCCTAATATTAAGTAATTTGTATGGGAACTTTCAAATAAACATGCACTGCCTCTCACATTTATTAGTCATTTATATCCACCCTCCATTAGAGCAGGTCAGTTTTCTGTATCTGCTTTCACTGGATAAAACTGTCAAATTAAGATACAAGGCAACAGACAGGCTTCTCATCTTACAAGCTCCAGAATCTCTCTCTGAGTTTGCTATCAAGTATTTTATCATTTTTCAAGACCAATGTTTTACACTATTTTGCCTTCTATTATGTATTAGAGTTCTGTATTTTATCTTTCTTCAAACAATTCTTCTACTGAATTGAAGCACAGAGTAACTTTTTTTTTTTACTTTTAATTTACATCTCTTCTAGACATTACATTTCCTCCACTTTTATCTAACACCCAGAGGAACAGGAGGAAAATGCACTGTCTTACTTTTAGAACTCTTCCTGCTACCTAGGAGTTCACATTTTTCCGGAGAAGTAGACATTTTGTCCCTGTTTGCAAGCAGAAAAAATAATGCATACAGTTCAGCCCCAAAACTGCAATTCTACAGTGATTTACTTTTACCCTTCCAGCCTTACATTTCAGTCTCTTGTTCACTGTGTTAAGATGTTTCTCTTTAAACTATTTGCACCATCCTTAAAGTTTTGGTGTTTGATTTTAAAAACAAACCCAAACCCTGAGAATCTTAATGTTGCAAGACACTTAGCACTACTTCACAGGGGAGTGCAGCTGTGTAAATGCTCTGCCATCAGCTGCTACTCTCAGTGTAGCTCTGAGGTTATAACCACAAGGATCCTTCTACATGCATCTCTGTAGGCATTATAGGTCCTTGTGGAAGTCTTTTCTCTACTGGTTGACATAGCTGTAAAGCAGAGTTATTTTTACAGACCATAAAAATGTTGACTCATTTGAATTAAAATGGAACTAAGCCAAACTAAATGACTTCCTGTGATGTAACATTCGTTTTTCATTTCTTCCCTAAAAAGGTAAAGCGAGGGCACAGAGTGCTCATTTTGAGATTCTCTGGTATATACTATCTAAAATATTGATGCACAATTTAATTTCAAACAATAAAAAAACCTTACCAGCAGGAAAGTATTCATGAGATATTTCAATCATTTTCCCAGGAAATTCCTCTAGCTCCAGTTTCAGCCAACTTGTAAAGCTTCCTCACTTACTGCAAGTTTGGGAAAAAGTATACAGGTTTTCTGTTTGTTTACATGAACACCAGCAAAGGATTGACTTTTTCTGCTCCTCTAGAATGAGATCCAGTGACTAGAAACAAGAACAATTCATTATCTTCTCATATACTATAAGTTAAGTCTCTGTAGTTAAATTAAGAAGGTTATAAAATGTCTGTAGGCAAACAAATCTAGCCAGAAACCATGACATATTGCTTAGAAAAACTGCCATGGGATTATCTTTTTAAAAATGTATTTATTTACAATTTATGAAAACTAAAGAATGAAAAAGAGAATCATTAGAACATATTGCTGAGGGCAGTTTTTACTCAGGGGAAGGAATAATACATAGTAGAAATGACAAAGAACGGCAATAAACATCAGCAGAACTCTCTCTGCACTTGTGTTTTCTGCAGCAGTCTTGTGGCCAAGTCTGGAATAATCTCTGCACCACTCAGTCTGAGACTTGACAAGACTCACTCCAAAGATCATACAGCTACAGGCACAAGATTAAGAAAAACAATAAGCTCATTTGTCTTGTTGATCGAAGAGTATAAATTCATATAGACAGCAGACGCTGCTGACCCCTTCAAATCTAAATCACAGATAAAATTCAGATACAGACTTTGTCTTATGAACTCTTTATGCTTGCCAAAAATTCAAGCATAAACTGAAAACTGCCTCATATTTGCGCTTCATGTGGAACAAAGCCACCTCTCAAGGAAATCTCCCTACGGCTGAGATCACTACTGGACTCCTGAGCAAGGGAGTCTTCCTTTCAAGTATGGGGCTATGTAATCTTCTTCAGTGATCAGCTAACTTGAACCCAGGCCCAGTTCTGAGAGAGCAGTTGTGTAATCTTGGCTCAAGCTTCTTAAAAAAAAAAAAAAAAAAGCTAAATTGTCAGAAAATGCTATGAGAAAGTCCATAAACTACAGCCATGAAAAATGAGAAAGGCAGAATTGCAGAGAACAGCAGGACTGTTAAGAATGGTTAGCAGACCAAGATTTCAAGAGGACAAAGACTTGCACAAAAATATTCGGTCAAAAAAAAAAAAAAAAGAACGACAAACTATTGCTTAAATATACATTAGCATCATCACATGTATCACCAACACAAGTATGCCTCCACACTACATCCAGGGCATTGGCTTACTGTTTAAGTGCTTTACTAAAAGAAGAGTGTGACAGATGTGAAAAATATTTATGTTCTCCACACATACATTACACTCAGCAGGAGGCAAAAGAATAAACAACACACGAAACACAGTAAATAAAACCCGAAAATGTTTATTATATTGTCACTTCTAATTCCAGGACATTTAATAAATACTTCCTTATTCACACACCTTTTGGAGACTTTGATAACAGAACAATGTATTACTATCATCCTTTTATTTAGACACCAAATCAGATGCATCAGACCCAAACATGGGCTCATTTGTAAGGCCAATCGCAGTTTGGGAAGCACTTCAGCAAATATTTCAGTACTACATAGTACCATGCATTTGTACATCAAAGAGCCTAGCTGAATCCAAGCTTGAGTGGTAGCACAGAACACAAGTTGACCCTGTTGATCTCATGGATATGCACCATCCAATCTCCTATAATTTCATTCACTTTGTCATGTATCTTCTCCAAATATCCTTCCTTGATATATTTGCCCCCAGCCCAAGCGCTCTGCTTCCTTCCTGCTTTCACCCCAAAATCACTGTCCATGGATCAATACTCAAGAGAGGAAACTGAGTACTGCAGTTTAAGACACTCTTAATGGCCCCAAGGAGTCTGCCAAGACAGGACTAGTAAGAGACTTCAGATTTGGGGAAAAAGAACAAATGCTAGAACATCTCTTGACTCTGGTCATGTGACTTGCAAGCAGTTTCCACAGGAAAGAAATCTCAGAAATACAGAGCGGGCACAAGAACTGGGATGAACTTGTAGCACACACCCTCAATCTGAAGAGACAAGAATTTTCTACACTCTTATTCTACATGTGCAATTCTCACACTTTAGATATAATCTAGGAGAAATGCTATTGGCGATAAAAACATTTTGTATGAGAAGTTAAACTGATGTATGACATCATGCACATAAGTAAAAAACAACTGTGGGAAAACTCTGCTTCTTATAGAAGCTTTGTATTTCTGTCCTGTAGTTCTACAAGCAGACAAAACTAACCTTGAATGTTTCCTCCCATGCATAATATTTATCTGAAAAGCTTAACAGCAGCATTGAAGCAAGATTCAGCAATAGCTACTAAGCCAGGTGCTTGCCCTACCAAAGCAAAAGCCAGCAAAACATTCACTGCAAAAACCCATGCCTCAGCTGCCTATGCCGTGCTCCTCACTCTGAGGAACCTAGGAGAACCTGTTTAGCTCTTAAGTGTGCTGTGTGCTACCAGAATACTAGGAAACAGGTGAGTGTAAAAGATCATCAATCTTCTCGTTCTGTGTATTTTAAAATAAGAACGCAACATTATTCATCTTACATTCTGATTAAGATGAGGCATAAATAATCTTTGAGTCAACCTGAGTACCTACAGGAAACTGAGGCTTTTCTGTTTCAGATTTCCAGTATTTCAGTCTGTTTATTTTCACAGACAAGAATCAGTTTCTTTACAGTAACATGACACCCTTGAGCTGGATTAAATATGCTCTATTGTCGCAAAGTTAGCCATTTTAACACTTGAATAGTCAAAGCAAAAATTGGCAGTATCATATAGTTCTAGCGAGGAGTCAACTTTCCAACTGTGAAATGAAATTCCGTGAAGCAACTGAGTATGTGCAGTAGAAAAAAAAAATCCACTGCTACCCCCATGTCTAGTTGGTAATGATTCCCTTATATAAAATGTATTGAATTGCCATTTACAGAATGAATTATTTTAAAGGAGAGATCTAAGCCTCAGTGACAAGCTGCTGAAGCTATCAAATTCTTCAGAGAAGCTTTACACACATCTCTTCAAGACACAGAATAAGACAAAGATGAGACACGAGAAAAAGTTGCCTTTTGAGCAACGGAAATTTTTCATGGTGTTTGATAAACACATCAAGCATTTGATAAAGTCTGGAGCCACAGAGGATTAAAAATGAGAGTAAGGCCACCCAAGATGAATTTCAGAGTGTATTTCTTCAGACACTTAAAAGTATTTTTTTTAATCTCAGGGACAAATATTAAGCTCATAAAAAAGATTTTTAAAAATGTTCAAGTAAAGCTCTGAATACCGATTTCGGAGTTCCAGGTTCTAAGAAGACCTCATACAAGGTATTGGATACATCCTTAGTGCCTGATACTCCAACATTATTATTTCTATACAGTCATGAAAGCTCAAGCTTCAGTTTCTACTTGCACCTAAATTCATACTTTGTCTGTGTAAAAGACTGTGTCAAATATTTGTCTCAACATTGTCGAAACATCAAACCACCACCCGAACAATGGCTTCCCGTTATCTTGCAAGCCAACTCCTGTTGTTCTGCGAACCTGAGTGCAGAGCTGATTGTAAGAAATTTAGCCCTACCACCGCCACCCCGGCATGCGCCCAGAGATGATAAAGGGCATGCATATCACCCGGTGATGGGCATACATATCACCGCCAGGTGAGGGGTGCAGGTAGGAAAACCAGCTCTGGGAATACAATGAGTACATGAACATAAAAGGGGAATACACATCCACGGAATCAACATCCACGGAATACACATCCACAGAATCAACATCGAAACGACCAACATCAGAGGGATCGTTCCCCCATGGAGTGAACTGGACTGTCGGGACGCCGCAGCGCCGTAGTGGTAGCTATCAGAAGTGAAACTCTTTTCCCTTTTTCCTTTCTTTCTCTCTTTTCTCTTGCATTTACAAACTTCTTGTCGGGTTAATAAAGTTACCTGGCACTTGACTCCACTTTGAGTCTTAATTCTGTTCCCAAGAATACGAACAAAACCATGCTCTGGTGTGTGTGAGGTTAGTCTAACCACCCCTAGCCTCCCAGACTCGTCTGAGGTCGGCTAGAATGCAAGGGGGCCTTCCTCTCAGCCGAAATCGGAGCGTGACAGTCAGTGTGCTGGTTCAAAAGCTTGACTGGGAGAAATTACTGGCTTCCAGCTTGGGGAAGGTTAGGGGGAAAGAGACCTGCTGTCTGGAACCATAACCCTGCTTCTACCTGCAATCAGGCCAGATTTGTCAAAGGAAACCAAAACACACTTCGTGTCGTCATTGTCTTTTCCTGCTGGACTGGCACTCTGTCTTATTTTCAAGCTGCCCCATCTCTCCCATTCTGTTACTAAAGCCACAGTCTCATGAGTGCAAATAGTCTTGTTTTGGAGAACATTCCTGGATCCTCTGTCAGATGACCTGAGAGGAGCCAAATGGCTTGTTAAGAGAGTCAAGTTCAAGTATTCTGAGGCAAGGAGGGCAAATTTACATTTTCATAACACAAGTTGGCTATTTCAGGGCCTAGTCCTGCAGCTCCCCACTACCAAAACCTTGCTACATAAAGGTAATAAAGTATGCATCTTATCACGTAACAAAGCCTTGTTCTCTTAAGGCCTGTGAGTACAGAGGTACCCATAAGCACACAGCCCAACCAGTTTCATCGCTATCACAGAATCAAAGCATATTTCAGCAAGCTGTCAGGAGAGTTTCAATTGCCCGTAGGCAGAGCAGACTGGTTCACTAAACTCCTTCCTCAAAAAAAAGGTTGCAGAACAAGAGAATATCTGTTAATAGAACATGGCTCTGAAGGAAGCTCTGGCTTTGAGCTCTGAAAACTAAGATATTAAATTATTTTTACATTCTCAGTGATGTCAGAATTAAAATTACGTAATTTCACCTCCTGTCAACACTGACAGGTCTGCTTGATGTATCTCAGAATGGATTTTAGAAACACCAGCTACTGTTCCTTAATCAAGGTAAGTCAGAAGTAATTTCACTGGCAGGCATCCTTGTTGTAAAAGATACAGTTAAAAGCTGTTTTGCATAGTCTGTCACAAGTGAATTTATAGTCTGATGACAAATAAATAAGAAAAATGAGAACAATACTTGCTTAACAGCTGAACAATCTACTGCTATTAGGGAGAGAAAGTTAATAACACAGAGAGCTATTGCTTATGACTAACTACAAGTTTCTGAAAAATGACACTAAATGACAGTCCTGAAAGTGTACCATTAAAGTACCTAAAACCATAGTAAACAGAGGTATAACTGCACTCATTCAGTAAGTTATAGAGAAATGCAATTTGACCATTAATAGGTTTGAGTTTTTTCAAAAGTACAAAAAAAAAAAAAACCTTCCTCCTTCCACCTTCATGTCCCTTTAACTGCTGTACTTCTTTTGAAATGCAGTCTTCTCACAGAAATAGATTGATCAATAGCGAGTGACAATGCACCTGTGAGCGACTGGGCTTTTCAGACTTCCCCTTCAAATTAACTGTAGCTCTCTATTTCCTTATTTCCTGAAACATTATGCAGCAACATCAGTCTAGACTTAGACGTGAACTGAGGTTTAAGCAAATGGCACTTCAGTTGGCATGTCACTCCCTAGATATTCTACCTCTAGAATATGTCTACACAGCAGTCCCTCTCTGACAACCAACAGCCCTAATGCCTCCTCTCTACACTGTTATCCTATCTATCCATTACAACACCAGAGCCTCCCAGGACCCAGAGAGAGCACAGGCAGTATTTCAAACACCACTATCATAAAGATCCTGGTCAGTCAGACTCCTGCCTAGCAGCCCAAATTTAGTCTCCCAGGTGCTCATCATCTTCCTTGTGTCATCAGCACCAACATGGTGTGTGACTGCCAAACTCCCCCTCCATATCTGAGCAAACTAGACATCTTATTAAGTCTGCTACCTTTGTAGCAGCCAAGTTTCCAAGCAGTCCCAGTCCTCTTAGCTACCTGTCTAATAGTTTCCAACTCCTGACCACCTGCGTCCTCTATCCTTGAGCAGTCCTGATGCAAGAACCACTCTCAGTGCGTAAGCATAACAGCACTGGCTGGAGGGTGTGTAATATCTAAAGGATTAGATCATCTCTTCTCAGCAGGCCATGTTCCTTCCATAAGGCTTACAGTATAATGGTTTTCACAATGAGGGTGGATACTACAACATCCTTTCCAACTTCACCCATGAGCTTCTCCATTTCTTCACGCTCTTTTAAATCCCATTACTTTCACATCAGGTGAAAACATGTATTCTGCTTTGGAAGGTGATTATTTAAATCACATACTGTGGAATACTCAGCAGCCAGCAAAATTTTGAGTAACAAGAAAATCACACGTTTTCAAAGCTTACAACAGTTTAGCTTCTCCTTTTTTCCTATTCTGTCTTTATTAGGCCAAGTAAATATAGAAAAAGAAAAAAAAACAAAGGAGAGGAGAAGAAAACCTAAAACAAAATCAAATCCTCAAAGACCTCAGGACAAACAGTCCACACTAACATGGTACTCTTCACATGCCTTTCAACACACAATCCCACTGCAAACTGCTGCACTTGCTTCAGCCGCTGCTTTTGTAACCCCTTGTGCTTTGGCACGATCCATCCCTCACCCTGCCAAGTCCACGTGCATTTCCCTCACATGCTACTGAAAGACTAATGTTCGTTTGCCTGACAAACTCCCCAGTTAATCACCCAGAGCACATGGCTATCATGACTAAAAAGAAAATAAAATTACTTAGCACACTAGGCAAATGCTCCTGAATTTTTTTCCTATACATGGTCACCTCTTTTCACGGAAATTATAGAAACTTAATATCTTAGCAGCAACGTGGTAGTTGAAATATAATTGGGTCTTTCAGCTACCCATAGAAAAAAAACTTCCTAGACAAGCTAAACACCACCTTCAAAACTCAACAGTATTTATGGACTCTTAACAGGCTTTTCCATAAGGCAAATATATCACAAATTTTAGCCTACTGTAAAGAACATTCTGTAGGAAATATTCACAGTATCTATCCTGGTTTTGGAAGCAACTAATTCCCTGTTGATAACATTGATCTTGCTAAAATAAGTTCCATACCACAGCATTTCTCTCCAAGATTAAGGAACAGAAACCACATTCTCAAATTATTTTTTTTTTTAAACAAAGATACATGGAAGCATTTTATTCAGTACTCTGCTCAGTCAAGGCAAAAGTCAATGTGTATTGCTCTGAACTTACACAGCTAGAAACTACCAATGGAAAAATTTATAAATGTGAAAAAAATGAAACAGTAACAGGACTAACCTCCCATTTGCACATTATCAAACAAAGGACTTCTATAGTGAGAAAGCTGATCATAATGGCTCAATTTATCTAAAATAATTTTTAAAACTATTCCAGAAATACAAATATATTAAACATGCTTGTCCATAACTAAAGAAACGTAAAGGAGGAGACTGGTAGAAAACGGTCTGACAACTGTGGAAATCGTGTACATCACAGGTACATTAGAACGACTGTGTTTTAAGGAGCCTTTTTTTCCCCTCCTGTATTTTCAACCACATACTGCCCTGATGCTGGAGAAACCAATAAGAGGACTTCAAATCTCTTTGCAAAAAAAAAAAAAACAAAAAAGGAATTTTATTTTAAAATCCCTTGTTAAACTATATAAAAAATAAGCATAAATGAGGCAGACAAATTAAGGGTATTTTTGGCTTTTACTACTACTACCTATTTAAATTGAGCATTGCACCTGCAAGTACGTTTAAGGTAAATACGGTGATTCCAGCACTCCTGGATATTCCTATACACCGAAAAGCTCCTTCAAACACAAGTCTTAGCAACCAAGCAATGACTTCTACAATGAGATAGTTCAAAATGCAAGTAATTACAACACTGCTTACTGCAATTATAAACCAAATGTGTCTTGGTGTCTGTGATAATAAATAAGGAGCTTTACATACTCCATTTTAGAGAAAGACATCAAGACAAAATAAATAATGCAAAGTAGCTCTTACTCACTATGCAAGGGGTGTATTGTCCTGAAGTCTCTAAAACAGATTCCATATAATAAATCTTCCATCTTCCTATTTTATATGGACTTCTGTGAGATTTAATTAATGCTGCAAAGTGCTTTGAGATAAATGAAAAGAAAATCTGTCAGGGTAAAATATTATTGTCAGACATTCACTTTAGCTTGTGAAACATGTTTTTGTATATACAAATGAGACTACACATCCATAAGGAATCATTCATATGAAGGACCACTTTTTGAAATATTCCTCATAAGCTGAAAATAAATTTTTCTAGGTACATTTCCAAAATTGTAATTTTGTCACTATGCACATTCAGCTACAGCTATGATCAACCTGTTTTCATCAGTAACATTGAATCTATAAAAAAATCTATATGCCAAACTTTTCACATTACTTTGATACTACCATACTTAAAAATGACTACCTTGTCTAATAAGCAGGAACTCCGCAAAGAAGTTCCTATAGCACTTTTGTAGTCATGATGATTTAAGAATATGATGCTGTGCAAGAGTAAAGTAGTGTTATTTCTCTCTACAATCCTAATAGTAAACCAAATGACACAACTGGAGCTAACAGGCCAAATTTGGACACACAGGCACTCTTTCAGGTTTCAAACAAATGCAAAAGTCATATTATTTCCATTCAAGTTGAGAACAGTAAGTCTAACTGCATATGTTAATTGTTAATATGTTAATGAATTAACATAGAAAGACAAAAGAGATAGCTCACACTGGAACGTCAGGAAGACTTTTGGACATAAAGATATTACAGTATAAAGAGAAATCTCCAATTATTTTATCCTTTTGTTTATAATATATCATGATAAATTGAAATCTCCTTATAAAATTGCAAAATATTGTAACATCTACCACAGTAACATCTTACCTTGAATATCACCAAGGATGATCCTAGGAACTAAAACTGATAAACACACTAGATAGTAGAAATCTGGGACTTGGGCAAGAATTTGATTTGTCTCATGTAATAATTTTCTCATGCCCTAATCCCAAATAATATTTATGTATTCAGCACTAAAGCTGTAGTTGGACAAGCTCTTTTTGCCAAAATAAACTGATTCTGCTGCCAAAGAAAGCAGTAATTCTGTGCCTCCATTTCCACTTTATTCTTTTTACAACTGCTCCACACCTTTCTGTGGGACAGCCTAAGTTTTTGGGCTGTTTGGACATGGTGAACTGGATCTGTGAACAGATCCACTCAAAAAAAAGAAAAAAAAAAAAAAA